>JAPYZR010000925.1:0-31185 GCA_030522945.1 Trichopria nigra
TATATGTTATGTAGAATCATCCTTCCAGAGCCCAAATTAAAAAAAAAAGTTTCAATAATTTGTTATTTATACTTTTATTGTTGCAAAGCTCAGTCGGTATCTGTTCTACTTTAGAACCCTCTTAAATAGAAATATTTAACTACTTTTATTCAATATGGTAAAACCAACAGATATGAGCAACCTTTGTTGCTTAGTTATAGAAATGTTTACAATTATTACCAAAACATAAATTTTTAAGTTTCCTAAAATATGGGTTATACTTGCAAACAAAACTGTCGGATAAATATATAATGTATCATTCAAGAAGGGCATACGTGACTATAAGAGACCCATATATTAAAACATGTTCCATGTATTCGTCGAAACGTGTGAAGAAATTCGAGGAAAATTCGAGGTAACATTGTATTTTTCGGCAGAAACAATTAGCTCCGAGGATAGGCACAATGAAACTTAAGTGTCGAAAGTTAAATCAGTTTTAATTTTTGTTTTGTTAAATTCAAAACGTACTTTTTAAAAAATTAATCAATTTAACGTTATCAAACATTTTCATTGATAAAGTCCAATCATCAGTTTTCAATTGAAAATTTCATAATAGCTGCAGAATGTTTCTTTTTTCCGAATTCAAACTTATAAATGATAATAGTATATAAAAGAATACCAATCATGAAGCGGCAGATTCTTGATGACAGTATCACAGGCATTTCGATATTTGTTATACCCGAAAATGCCAAAAGTTAGATACATCAATGTGTTGAGTATCATGCTTAAAGTCAGAATATAAGGCAATCGCTGGGGATGTCTCATTGAGTTTTCAATCGGGAAAAGAATTGTCATATTATGAACCGCGAAAAGAAAGATTGTGCAGAAGATAGGCAACTGGTCGAATGTCGTTGCCGCTTCCATGGTTGATGGATCCGGAAAATCTCGGAAGAGGTAATATAAAGTAATGAAAAATCCGCTAAACAAGCAGAAAAATCCCATGAACGAAGTGGGTACCAGATACGTGAGGTTCGGTGCCATTGCCAAAACCAAATAAACGGGGTAAAATGCAGCTACATAGATACGAATATCCAGCTTGACATCGAAAAAAAATTCGACGATCTGAAACAGAATAATATTTACAAAATCTGTATATATCATTATATATAAACAATAACGTGATTACATTCAACTCGCAACATAATGGCGCTTATTGATAATTTTTATCGATGTTTTTTAAAGAATGACTATTACAGTTCGAGAAAATGATAATACAGGGATCTCTCTCTGCATTGATGATATTACAAATATCAGTTTATTTTAAGATTTCCAGTGAAAACCAATAAAATCTCAATTTAAATTTTAAGTCATGAGTGTTATCTGAGTGAATGAATGTTGGCGATAAAATGATGTTCAGTGTGATCTGACGTATATTTCGGAAACCAATAGGACAATATTGCCTGGTACATCAGCATTCAAAAGATCGCAGAAGTGAATGGATCTTTCGTCACCTGAATGAAGACTGACTGACCATCCGATCAGTGTTTTTTCGTCGAATGACTGGCTGATCAGAGTTCATCGCTACTGAAAACCCCGATAGTTAAGCACTACTATTGGATGGAGTAACTGCAATATTTTCAAAACTTCAAAAACATATATAGGTCAGTTCATTTTTGCGATCCTTCGAACTGACATACTGCATGTATACCAGAGTATGAGAGACTACAATGAACATAAGTCACATCTAATATAATATCGTAAGAAATAACTTTCTTAATTCTACTTCAACTTAATACAAAAAGTAAAGCATGACTTTTTTATATATTGATACAGAGTAGGCGTTCCTTATTCAATGTGCAGTAAAATAATACTGATTAATGCAAGTGGTTCATATAAGTAAAATAGCCCTTCAAAAACTTAACAGATATTTCCACTATGATTTTATGAAATTATCTTTCGAATTTCATGATTTTCGTAATTATACTTTTTCATTAACCTTTGTCCAGTTTTCTTATAAATTCGCGGCATTACCACGATCCTACATGGAATTTTGTTAGAATTTGTTATTCAAAGATATTTGCTGCTATTGATATGTCGAATAGTATAACTAAATCATTAAATTATCAAATATTGTGGTTGGTGTTTAGGGGACGTAGGAGAGTATCAATGATAATATACACGATTTAAATCAAGGGTATAAGTATATATTATTTATCTCTGTTTCTCTGATTCTTTTTTTCTATATCTCGTATTATTTTTTTATTGTTACTCGATATTTTTGTTGAAACAGGGTGCAATGAAAAGAGTAATATTTTTTAATATCTGATTGGTTATTTCATGTCTATAATAAAACACCTTATTTATAAAAATAATTCAAATATTAATTGAATTTTATTCTATAACAAGATAACAGTTCAAAAAATACAACTTTAATTTTATCGACTATTCGAACTTCGCAAAATTTTGTTGATTGCCGTAAATATTTTTAGAATGCAATGATAACTTAATAATAATGAAGGTAATTATTATATAATATTTCATCGACGAAGTTTGCTGTTATCTTAATTAAGATTATATCGCCTGCATTTGTTATATAATAAGCATAATATTTTCTTGCTATACTGGTGCACTATCTTTCTAAGCAGGGTTTCTTACCCTTCCAAGTATATCTTACACTCATTTGTAAATATGCATTATATTCTTTGAAAAGAACCTCGAAAACGTGCCCAAAACATTGTTAATAAAATAGTAACAAAAATATGCGTCAATGCAGATCTATATATATATATCATTGTGAGGATAGTATCTTGGTTCGAGTTTTGTTTGAACTCATTTTTAAGTTTATATAGTTTAAGAAATAACCTTTGTAGATGAATGTTTTAATAAATCCAATAATACTTTTATTAAAGGCTCGTGATGATATGTAACGGTCCATATTTATTCTCTTTTAAAATGTCAATAATGACGATCCTTTTTTTCTACAAATGTGAATAATGGTTCTTCTTATTTAATTATTATTTTGAACAAATATTGAATTTCCGAAATGTTGTTAAACATAAAATAAATAATAATACACTTTCCCGTTTAAGGAAAAACTATGTAATGGTAGTTAGTCTACATAAAAGCATTAAATGACAATTTTGGGTCAGATTTTGTCAAGTTTGATAATTGTATATGAACTAGGTGTAAATAAATAAATAAATAAATATATATATATATATATATATATATATATATATTATGAGTTTAGATGTAGGTCACAAAATCGTTTAATATCAGGTGGAAAAATTAATTTTGATAAGAGGATTACCTAAAAAAAAAGAAAATTAAAAAAATATTAAAAAGCTTAAATCAAAGATTAGAAAAACTTAACGCAAAATTTATTACTGCCCTTTCCCTGTGTCAATAAAGTAGTTTGGAATTACTCAAACAATCGTCGAAAGTTGTTCTTTCCAATCGCATATAAATATGTTTATATGTCTACATATTAAAAAGTAGTGTATTTTAATATGAGGTATACAATTTTCAATTAATTTTTCGTCAAAATATGATAGATTGCATGTAACGAAGAGTAGGCTATGTAATGCACTATGAACTAAATTAAGGCTATCTAGCTTGCTTTCCAAATTTATATTTATAAATAACATTTTTTTTAGTTCGTAAGATCGTGCAAAATCACATAAATTCTTATGAATAATTTAAAGCCCTATTTTGGTCACTTTTTTAACGGAGAGTTGCTAGATCAACTTATGGACCCTTATATGCTGAGCGTTAAAGGTATATGAATGCAATTAGAAATGTCATCCCTAAAATAGGAAGAGGAAGGTCCGTGCACGTTGATTCAGGCATCTTTTACCAGATAGCAAAAGATGCAGAAACGACACGCTAAGCAAAGGACACGCTAATGCTTTCAAATTGAAAAACCAACTAAATTCAATTTTTTCCTTATAAACGAAATATATTTTTTTATTTATTTATTTATTTATCGTCACATCAACCCCAAGGTCATTAGCGACTAATTACCGATAATAATTACAGAAATCATACATTAATGAAAAATACGAAATTATAAAGTTAAAAATACAAATTTGATAACCTACAAAAATTTAAAGGTATGTATATAATATTTGTAAATTTTGCTAACTTTAATTCAGTCATATTAGAAAAGTGTATGGAAAAAAATATAAGAATTTTTTTTTCAAAAATTATAACCCTTGTAGTTTACAATGGATTTGTAATATGTAGAACGAGGATGAAGAATTCAACAATCAAATAAACTTATCTATTCTTATTATCATGTACTTTATGTCTCCATGAGATCGAAGTCTTCAAACTTAATGCTATATAAATTTCTTTTTATTGGTCTCTCTTAAAGAGAAAGTTTATTTTTCTCAGTCGTGGAAATACACATCTAGCTAAATTTCAAGTGTGAAACCCTCTAAACATATAATCCGCACGAAACTCGCAGGGCCTTAATCGGCACATATAATAATATAAAGTTCTAAGACTGGGAAGAGACTAGCATTTGAAAGAATGGGTATTTTGCATCAAGGCTAAAAATCGACTGCAAACTTTGCTTATTGTATTCTTCTCCTCAGTGCATATTATACTATATAATTGGCAACACAGTTATGATATAATTACATTAATTATCATGATAATTTATGGGGACTAATATGTTTCTATTCAAACTTATTTTACAATTAGAATATAATTTAATTTAATAAACGAAAAAAGAGTTTAGAATCTGGATCAAATATAGCTACATTAATTAACTATTCATTGATGATCTATTGACTTAATAGTTATGCACTGCTATTATTAATAATACTTAAGTATTCATAATTTCCGTGTATTACGTCATATAGTTGTATATTAATAGTAGACTTTGTTTCATCGTAGTTAATCATCTATTGTAAATAATATTGTTCTACTATATTATATGTCAAATTTCCAGGTAAATGATAAAAATTTTAAATATTTGATTTTCAAAACTAAATTTGATCAGTGATCTCTTACCTGTCGAGTCGATGTCGCAACATAAATCGCATAAACAACGATGGTCACATATTGAACGATACATACAAGGAGGTTTGTAAGGATGCCAAAAGTTTGCGCGTATTTCCGAAATCGAGGGACACCCAGGCGAATTGAAGTATCGGCCGTCTGGGCAAAATCCATTGATGGAATTTGCGCTCGTTTACACAATATGTGGCAACACACTACCTGCATTCATTAGTGAAACTGGTTAGACACTCCGCATTTGGGATAAAATAACTTCTTATGAAGAACCTTGAGATTACGGAAGGCGAAATTGAAAGTTTTATAATCTCAAATTAAATGTACTACAAGTACACACCGAAAAAAAAGTTCGGGGCTTACAACCATAATTTGGTTCTCCGAACAATTCTTCTTAGTTCAGGAACTTATACCGATACAGTATCTCAGCAATACTAGTTTTGTGAAAGCAGTTATTTCGAACTTCAACGTATTGTAACATTAAAAAACGCATTTAAAATTAATAATAAAAATTGAAAGATGCTGGAGGACAAGATTAGGAAAAGGGTACCACTATGATACCTTTTGTAGATGCTGAAGGACAAGATTAGGAAAAGGGTACCACTATGATACCTTTTGTCTAATGTTGTCCTCCAGCATCTTTCAATTTTTCCCCAAGCGTGAAATGCTCTATATAAGTTTGCAACCTTAGCAATAAGTATGGCTCTCACAGTTATGCCGATGTTTATACGATTTTAAAACTTTCCATTGCCGTAAGCCCCAAACTTTTTTTTCAGTGGCAGTCCAATTTTTTTTAATTCCCTTTGCACTCTCTACTTTCCTAGCTCACTTTTGATATATGTGAGTATTTGAACGCTTACAATCGTTTATATAATGTAAGATATAAACATTTCATGTATCTATAAAAAAAAATACAGATTTAGATATGCTCGCCTCCTTTACGTGGTAAAAATTCGAATGTACGCCAATTTACGAAGGTTCAAATCACATTTTAAATGACGTTTATTTTAAGACCTTTTTTTAATTTATGCATGAGCTTTAACCTAAGAGTCATTTGAGCTCCTGTATTCTTCTGTGTACACTTTGATTTTTACAAGGATGGGAACAAAGAAAAAAAAATAACAATTTTAACTGAAGCCTAATTATTATAACACGGATATAGGGTCCATTTTGTAAATGTTATATATATATTTTTTATTGTGAATGAAATGGATTAGAAACTATTTTTTGGCAAATACTGATTGGCATTATAGAGAAATTTCTCGAGATAAAATTTTATTATCACGAATTTCCACATTAATCGTTATGTATTGCGTGGTAGTTCAGCGCAGTTCACACGACAGTGATTATACAATTTTACTTTCTTTAGTCTACATTGGAACTTACTGTGTTTACAGCGTTATAGATGCCTAACGCTGCTATAAGCACGCCCGAGACGAGAGAAACGAGATATCCAGTCTTCATAAAAACATGGGGTAATATCAATATCCCAGTTCCTATTGCTCCTTTCAATAAATGTAAAAATGTCGGTATATCTTCCCTGTAATCATATTTAATGATACATCATATTTTAAAAAGTTCAATAAATTTTTTTTTTATTTTTTTTTCAATATTTTAATATTTTATATTTCTGTTTAACGGCCAAAAGCACGGAATGTAATATATTTTAAGTTATTGTATTCATATCCAAACCACTTTTGCACATTCAGATGAAAATGTGGCTATAACCCTTTAAAAGTATCGTTTGTTTTTTGTACATTTTTGAGATTGCTGAATTAAAATTCGAATTAAGGTCAGATTTCTGGAGACATAAATCATAAGAATATTGAAAAATTAGATTAATTTTTTCTCATTCAAGGCACACTTTTGTTTTTATCGGATTTTTGGAGTATTTGCCTTTCTTTTTACTCCTCCTTGAACTTCTTGACATTTTAATGCCCACTAGTAGTCAGTCAGCATATTAAGTCTCATCGACCTTGATATCTACTTTCCATTACTTTTAAATCTTGGCGTGAATACTCACCTTGCTCTTCACTACAATCTCATAATTATCTGAAAATTTGCATACTTAAGAAAAAAAAATCGTAGTGTCAGGTTTGAGAGACTTCCTGACTTTCTTAAATCATCGTATCTGAGTCGTCGTTTTTTGTGGTCTTGGTATATAGATATATTTCTGGTATATTTCTTATAATATCTTGGAATATTTGTAGAATGGATTCTAAATTTATTATTGTGATTGTGGTAAACAAAATAGATCGAGGTAAACAAAAATAAAATTCTCAAAGATAACCCCAAAAGTAACCTAAGAAGACTTTTCATTATACCTGCTATTGTTACATCGTTGTTTTTATTTTTAAATTTGGCATGTACCACGGTATAAAAAGGCGTCTGCTTTCAACTCTGTTTTTGAGTTTTTTATGAAAAACAATCTACTATATCAAGTACTTAAAATATTATACTAATCTCTTATTTCTTTCCATTTCAGCAGGTCTTTGGCGTCAATCATAGAAGATGAGATCTCTCTCAAGTTAGTCACTTATAAGTAACATATAATCCCTGGGAAAAATCGAAAAGTACGCGGAAGTGTACTACCCGCTAAATACATATCCATACCATTATATACAAATCTAAAATTCAAAAACTATTTATAAATATAGTCTAACATCCTATAATATAAAATATTTATACACCAGTGCCAAAACTATGGTAAATACCAATTGCTCTCATCTATAAATATATATATATACGATTGATTAATCTGATTTTCCAATCATCCATACGGCCGGTCAGAACAAAAATACGCTTGATAGAAATATTTTTTTCCTTTCTCAAGGTTGTACGGACCAACACTGACCTAATGGACCAATCTAAGTTTCGAATTTAAATTCAGCGAACTTAATATCTGATTTATTGAAAAGAATACATTTTTTATATTGAAATGTTGATGACGCAGTAAATCGTAAAAGTAATGTGTTGTAGTTTTTTTCCCTTATGACTTACAAAGCAGATTCATCCATTACTCGATTTGAAAAAGGATCATAATCGCCTGCAGCCATCTTGATAATGGATGATGTTTCCGTTCACTCTACTTGCAAAGCTTTAATAATTCATTACGGATGTCGTATCTGAAAATGTTCAAAAATATTTTTTCAAATCGTAATAAGTGCAAATGTAATTGTACAAAATGAAGTCCAACGCAATATTCTAATTTTTAACGTACAATTAATACAAGCAGCTTACATAACCTGATAGTTGCCTATTATTGTCACTTATTCTTTACAAAAGTTGAAGTAAAGTATCTCTTTTTTTTTAATTATTTCGCGTTGAGTATATATATCTGTCAAGTCTCCGTCTGTACTGCGCTAAACTAAAAATTAAGGTTTAAAATTTTAAACCAATTGTTGT
This sequence comes from Trichopria nigra, assembly GCA_030522945.1. Taxonomy (NCBI): domain Eukaryota; kingdom Metazoa; phylum Arthropoda; class Insecta; order Hymenoptera; family Diapriidae; genus Trichopria; species Trichopria nigra. Next base: position 8,404 of record JAPYZR010000925.1, read on the forward strand.
CGTTTAAATTTAGTTTATTGTCTATATGATATTGTCCATAGCATTTTCTTGCAAGGTCGTATAATCATTTATCAAGAGACCCACCAGAAAATACGAGTTAATAGTGTATGTGGCCTTGAACTAAAACCATGGATCTCTAATTTGATGAAACATTTTGAAACTTCTTTCAATGCACGACGTGCAGAATACAAATTTCTGGCAAAAATCGGTACTTGCCGAATCCATTACGATTTTGTACACTTTGAAAGTGACTACCTTCATATAAAAAACTGAATTTTCATTATAACAAAAATCATAGGTGAAGAATGATAATTTGCCAAGGAATGCATTTGTAAATAACATATTTTTTTAAATAAATATAATTTTTTAATATAAAGAAATTATAAATAACAAAAATTTAAACACAAATTTTTAAATATAATAATTTTCTAAAATGCTTTTATTCAGTAAATCAAGCTGATAAAAGAAAATAAATGTGGCGTTTAAGTATACTACCAACGTCATTTGTTTATCATGAAAAATAATATATAATTATATAGTATAGATTTTAAGGCGTCTGTAAAGAAATGCAACAGCATTCCAGTTCACCATAATTGACAACACAACGTTTATAATAATTTTAGCTACATTCAGAGCAGTCGTCTTCATTTGTAGAATCTATTATTAACTTTCAACAATTTCATACCCATGTGGTTGATATTTGTTATTACCAAAAAAAAAATTTACATCTTATCCGAAATGAAGATTATTTGTTTTAAATCCAAGAAAATGATTTTCTTTTAATGTCATTGACGAAAACGACACAAATATTTTCGAAATTTTACTATTCATCTTATCATTATTAGTTAATAGATAAGAATGTTAACGCTACCTTCTTTTAAAATTCAAATGTAAATAATACTGGTTCTTACTGTATTTACTGGACGGTATCTATAGTTATTTCACATATAACAATATTATACTTGGTATATAATCGAATTAAACAGTTTATAAATTTTCCTTTTGGTACATAAAGTTTCAAATATTATGGACAAAATTTAAATCATATTAATCAAAGCAATTTTTTGCGAACTGTAAAAATTTATATGAACGTGATTTCTTTAGTTATACGGTCAAATTTCAAAAATCGCACGTAATCGATTTCAAGCTATATGTCATTGACATTTTTTATTTTATTGCGCTTACCTATATTGATGGATGGACAACTAGTCGGATAAGATAAGAGGGCGAGATCGACGTAAAAAACCCGTTAACCAGTTTATTGAAATCGCGGAAAACCAAATTACATTTGTAATTGCGATTTGCACATAATGCTCTAACCTATTCTAGACATGAAACCTGAACGAATAAAAAGCAAACGTCTGGCTATGACATTCTACAATTTCACGACCCGCAGATCGTATATCGAGCATTTGTTTATTACTTCGACCCGCACCGTAGTTATTCTTGATATTAATATATAAATATAAATAGGAAGTATGTTCAAAGCTAATATTTTTAAAGACTTATTAGTACATTTACTAATAACGTATTTGTAAACACACGAAGAAAAATTATTTCACATTCGAATTCGAACCTCAATCATAAAACAAGGTCCAATCATTTTTGTAGGTTATTCAAAAAAGCCATAAAATCATCATTTTAATGAAAAAGTTGTTTACAAATTTATCCACTATTTTGGTTACATTTTCAATAATAATAGATAATAACAAAAACAAATAATATTACATGAATTGAGTATTTTGAAGATTACTTGTCACGTCAAATAATTTTCATTTCTACGAAGATTTAAAAAAAATGTTTGAAAATCCATATCTGAAAGATATAAATAAAGTAAATTGATATACGTATATATGCTCGCCGAAATCGTTTGAAATTTCAAAAATAGAACTGGAAAAATTAGTCAAATATATATACAAACTATATAAAGGGATTTCCTATACTGACTCCGGCTGCCAACCCCACCAGGAGTTTCTACCCTCTGGACACCCGACGTGCGCGCTTGGCTTCCTCGGTCTTTGGTAGCGCTGAGTCATTTGGGACTTCTAGGGTCACTAATTTAACAAACTTTAATAATAACATTTTTTATCTTCAATTTTGTCAAGTTTTAACAAACCTGCAAGTTGAAAGAATTCTAGTCATTTGAAATTATACGTGCCCCAATCAACACTGTACGTCCAATGGACGTTCATGATTCGTCCAATTTTCGTCCATTTGTCGACTTGCGAAAAGTGGCCGTATATTGGATGTCCAATTATATGCGGATAATGGACGTTCATACTTGTATGAACATTGGACGTCCAATGTATGTCCATTCTTTGTTCTCTAAAAAGAGTATTTTGTGGACGAAAAGTGGACCTATACATTGGACGTTCATTTATTTTACTAACGTTGGAACCGTTGGAACTATAAAGTTGGAACAAATGTTCAATTACAAAAACGTTGCATATATCTTACAGTATACACTAAAAAAATATAATCGTGTTGTGTAATAAATATTACAGAGCATTTACTCCCTCCCAAAACACTAAAATTTAAATGCTAAGTTTTAAATAATACATTAGTCGAGGTGATGTCGACTCAATGTATAGCATACAAGAATACGATGTATAATGAAAATTCTGTCAAATACGATTGCTGTAAAGCTGCTTTATTTACTTCTGAATGGCAATTCACATCAATATAATTCTTGTATACAATACTGCATTGTCGTTGCAACTACATAATGTACCCAACTATTACCACAATCCCGCCAACGCCATTTCCGCCATTTTCTATCAATAGTTTAACAATTTCTTTCGGACCACACCCCATGAGATTCTCAAATTTTTTGTTGGTATCAAATTTCAGTCCATATTGAAACAATAATTTAATGATTTTGAAAATCACTTCTTTATCTTTCTCTAGTTACCTGAACTATATATATTTGAGTTAGCCCTGGGACTAATCCAAAGGGCAATACAAGTAAGTTTATTGTTATTGGCGGATATAACTTTGAGTATTGAATACTCCGATTTATCACAAAATAAACCGTCCCATTGCTGGCATGACTGATTTTTATGTTGCCTAGATGTGGGCGGTATGTCGTTTGTCAGAGTAGGGGAAGAAGGATCATGCTTGTAAAATTTCTGAGAACGTGTTATCCGAGGTTATGCGAGTTTTTTCTCTTGTCTTGGAAATGCGTATGAAAACAGATCCCCATATCTATGAAAGGATTTAGAAAATGATTGACAGTTACAAAATTTGCGAGCTTTTTTATATAATGGAAATCTAGATGCACTGAGCACTTCTCGAATGGATATCTATACCTATTGTTTACGTTCGGCGGTCGGTGACACTCAAGTAATTTAATAGAGATTTAAATCAAATGCTCGTTGATGAAAGCATGCGCCGGTTCTCGTTGTTAATTGTTTGTTTCGGTAATTAGAAAGAAATTTTCGCGTTAAATAAAATCAGCCCTGCGGCTCTTAAATTCGATAAAAAGTGGAAACTTACGAATATTCAGAGAGTCGTAGCTGGTGACCGGAGATGGGTTGCACCTAGAATGTGAAAAACACTATATGTGTTAGCAATAATGAATAAATTTACGGAGCGCAGAAAAATGTGACCGTGCATACTCACCAAAAAATGTTCACTCCCCAATAGAACATTTCGAAAAGCCCTTGAAGACTAAAAGTGTATATCAATTGAAGTCGTCAATTCAAGGTACCTCCACCTGGCGATTAGCATCTATCTTTTCTAAAAGAGACGGACCAGGGGATTCGGAATTTTTCGGAGTTATACAGATAATGAATACTATATTATTGTGATCGCGAAAAAAAATGATATAGGAAAAGTTGAAATTGTGTAGTGTTACAAGTAAATGATGTGATTTGGGAAAAAATCCAATGTGCCGTTAGTTTTATGTTCATCTCTACATTAATTCAGGCCAATTCAAGAAGATTCGTGAAATCTTCGGGCTCTACTCCGTTCCACCTTTAGTATGAGCAAATTTAGACAAAAAATAATAGGAAGTATCAAACATTTCAGCAATGTGACGATACATAACATAATATACGTATTCCCATTATTTAATATATAAATTACAATTATTTCAACAAATCCACCAATTTTTTATAAATAATAAACAGACGGTATTATTTGTATGTTCGTTTACAGATCCATATGTCAATCTTAGACTCCTTGGTGAGTACTTGTCATTTTGTCATATTAAGAACAAAGCATATACACTCTTATATTTCAGAAATACCGACCATCGATATGTACATATATATGTATATATACATATTCAATCTGACACGATACTTCCACCCAGCAACTTCTACAATAGCAACTGACGATGCTTAACTTCATGGCAGTTCCTTCCCATTCTCATTTAAGACGTTTCCCATTAAATACATGCATTTATATCAATCCCCTCCGAGCATTTTAACTTCCATATATTTTTTAAATCATAATAAAATAAATAATACAATTTTCCACCAAATGGGTGGTTATTATTTATAATACAGAGCAATGTCCAATCCATTACCTGATGTGGATACCTTGGTGCCATAGGTGCTTCATCCCATCTAACTACATATACTTTTTTAACTATTAATCCTACTTCCTTAGATTGAATCTTAAAATTCGAGTCAGAAAACAGTGGCACAGGTAAACCTAATGAACTTCTTACAAACGGTTTTTCTATTAGGAAGTAAAGTTAGTGCAATTCCGGTAAATGCCGTTGTTATTAATTGTTCTTGTTTACTGATAATGATAAATAGTGGTCGAAGTTGTGGTATCATCGGCTTCGTACATCGGTCGTTTCCATTTCATCGACTTTGCTAATACCCAATTAATACTAAACAAGTCGCTGTAAACGTTTCGTGTACAAATCCATTTACGCTTCTTAAATATTCCAATTTGTTACTCCATTTATCGGTAATAATAAGAATCGCAAATAAAATAGGTCCACTTGAAAAGGACTAATATTCTTCAACATAGACCCATTGCATTATGTTCCACTATAATATCGACTTTTTTCTCTTTCCCACAACCCTATTTAGAAATCATGCATTTCTTACATTGAATTTGTAATTAGCGGCCCCGAATACTCCCTGAGTAACCCACGACATGGTGGTTAATCATGACATTTATGAATACATATGCTCAAGGACAATGTTGAGCTTGAAATAAATTTTTTTTTTTTTTTTGAGTCTGAAAGTTAAAGGTTTCTTGGATTTTTTCATAAAATGCTTTATGAAGTATTGTAATTTTTTAATACAGTTGTACGTAACTCGAAAATACTTAATTTTAGTCAGAATTTCTACCCTGACTTAATGTGGAAAAAATTTGAAGCTCCAATCCACTAAAAAAATTTCAACTTCTAATTTTCAAAAGGTGCTTTTGTTAATGAACATTAGTGATTTTATAAATATTGTGAAAACTATTTTAGGAGCGTGATAGAATCTCGATGGAATACTATTTAGAGAAGATGATAAACGAAACCAAAATTGACATAAATATATATAAAAAATCTTCGTCAAATTACGAAAAAAAGTAAAAACCATTAAGTTTCTCACGAATACTGCTGTAATCGTAAATTTACTTATGTCGATTGTTTTTCAAAGACTCAATAGTTTACAAAGTATTTTGTTCCATATAGATTATCCGAACTGGAACCGTGGGCGACGTGGAAGTCGAATAATTTTTCATAAAAATCAGTCATTGATTAATCTGAAATTTCTTAAATTTTCTTTTATATAATCGTATTCAAGACAAGCATTTTAGGGCGATAACATAGGGCAAATTTTACAATTCCCTAACTTTCAAATAAATTCCAGAGAATTTCTTGATAAGCCTACAACCATTATCGAATTTCAAAACGTTAAACATGCTTCTGTTATCTAATTTATTTATTCGACAATTTTCAACAATATGTGGCATATTGAAATTATTAAATACCATCATTCGTAACCCTGCCGTTTCGAAATTTGGAAAGGACAATTACAGAAAACAATATCAATTCTTATAATAGATTACTTTATTATAATTATCATAACTTTATCACGTTATCGCTGCTTTATTACGTAATAATATGTACACGTTCTTTATACTAATTAAATAAACATTCGTACAACGTTTTACGTTATATTTACAAATCCATCACGAATCTGCGCCGATGCAACTATATGCCTACTGCGTAGCATTACATTCTTACGCAAATAGATAGAAAGTATGTATGTGATGATCATCCATGAGGTGATAAGCCGTATTTGTTCAATCTACCGTCTTTCTTTCGTATGACTTCGTTTAATTCTTCATCTTGTACAGTAAGGATAGCCGTCGTGTTTCTAGCGTATAAAAATAGTAGCCGCAGCTCCGTGAGTTTACTAGTCGTAATCTGATCATTTTCTCATTGAGATTTATCATTCTCTGATTGTAAAAAAACGTACACTGAATTGGCATGCAAGGACATGAAAAATTACGACGAGTAAACTGACGGTTCCGTAAAATTTACAAATTAGACAAGTGAGTGTGCTTTTTCACACAACAATTCAACTAATCAATATGAAACAGTTAATAATTATGATCAGTACAATAAGTAAAATTATACACAAATTAAACACCGACGACATAAAATGGTATTATACTTATCGATTTTAAACTTGTCTAACTTGTAAATCCGGCAACAAGAAAAAAACCACCAGTGTTTATCAATCTTATGTATGGAAAGATATTTACTGATTTATTTATTGAGATATTAAACTATGCACGAATGCCTAATAAAAAAAAGCCGATATTAAAATAAAGATCTTTCCATACGATGATTGAAAAATATTAATCACAATGTTTGCGAATCTTATGTCTAGAATCACATTGCGTGATTACTTGCGCACTGAGTCATCGTCATCGCCTTCATCATTTACTTCGATTAAACTAAATGCGATTAAAAAGATTGAATGTATCAAGGAACTGAAAAGTACATTGTCGTAAAATTTCTTTTAACCCAACAAGTCACCTCCAGCATTATCGAAAAAAAGTCCACGACACCGAACTACATTGTCAAACTACTTTTAGTTGTGATACTAAAATTTTAAAGTATTCATATGCAAATATATCATGCACAGATTACCGCCAGAAATAATGAGAAGGAATGTTAATATCACAACTAAAAAGTAGCCTATTCGTACGTTAAGAAGTCAGGCCAAAAACTTGATAATGAAACTTAAACTCGTACATTGTTTCAACCTTTTCTATCATTAGGCACAAGTACAGAACAATATTTCGACTTGCATTCCACGTTCAAGTCCTTATTGAAGTTATTCTCTTTAGCAAGGTATGATGCGATCTATTATTCGTCAATATAGATAGAATGCACCATCTGCATCATTTTTTAAATAATTCAGCAAATCCCGTTTTACTTGGATGCCAGTCACATCAGGCAAGTTATGTGAATATCTCAATGGCCTTCAATATTTATCGACTTTAAAACATTCGCATGTAAATTCGTTAGCGTGGGAAAAGATGTGCTCTAACCTAATATCTATCGCTGCTAATTTATAAATTAATGACTGCAGTCGCGTTCAGACTGTAAACGAAACCGGTTCCCATTCGAGCGTGTGATATGTGAAATCCGGGAAAAGAATCGAAATATTCGCAACAATTTTGTCGATGAGTAAGCCACCACGTCACGCTTTTCCATTTTGACGGATGAGTATTTTACAATTGTATTCTGCGCGTATAGCGTGCGATCGTTTAAAATTAGATATTAATGTAAACAGAAAGTAATCGCTAAAGATTACACGTATTACAATTATGGATTTTTCGCTTGGAAACGATGCAATGGAATATGACGTTAAGTGATTTTAAATGCTGGACTGTGGAATGGAATTTTCACCTTACAAAATCTATTCGACAATGCACACAAATAAATACATTAACGAATAGATCATGTAATATAAGCTAAAAGGATATGTTTTTAAAATAATCATCAGTTATGAAATATGATCTTTGTATCATTTACAAATTGAAACATTGCTTTCAACATCATCAATTATTCAACATTTTAGCATTATTTTCACAAAAATTCACATTTTCGTTTCATGAAAGTTTCACTTGAAGTATCCCTTCACTGAAAAGACACTAGAAAACATTTCGAAATATCTTTGTAAACCAATCGACAGATATTTAAATTATATGGATATTAAAGATATTAAAATGTATTTCGGAATGTTCAATAGTATTTTTGCGTAAAGTTTTGTTTCGATAAATATGAACACGTTTTTATTTGAAAACTGAAAAGAACCCACAAATAACGCCCATGTTGTAAATAATTGATAAACAATATTTTAGAGTGTACCAAGTAATGCAAAGTTTGCTAAGCAAACTCATTCTTGAACAACTGTTTACTTACAATAAGTGAAGAATTTATGCTTAAGAACGGTTTTTGTCATTAGTTTAAAGAGAAAACCCGAAAAAAATCAACAAGTTCAAGACTAGTGATGAAAAGAAAAATAAGAAAAAATAAGTTTACACGTCATAATGATGAAGGGAAAGATATTGCGATCTTCGATAAGATTCGTACCAGTCTTTTCTAGTCTCAAGAGTACCTGAGCGTCTTCATAATTAACACTTGCATGTTTACAAAGTGTCTTCACATTTTACAAAGATCGTCGATCTGTAGATTCGAACTTTGAGGCACAACTGAGCAGGAATGTTTAGTTCGTTTCTAAAATTCGTTAGCATGGACAGCATTTTCAATCGAAAGTTCTCGAATATCCGCACGACCATAAAATCACATCGCCTAACTCTTGTGAAATGTATTAACAATTGGTATTTATAATACATCACATGTTTAAAAATGTTACCATTCCTATTTATACAAAATATTTGACTTTTCTACATGTTTCGGTAATGCAATGTGATTATGATTATATGTTGCTGTTTGTAATATTACAAAAAATTTTTGATTTTATCATTTTTAAATCAGTTTAAAACTTCAAATATCTCGTATAATCAACTTCATTTGAGAACTTTCGACGTACAATTTTTTATAACATTAGATTGTTGTAGATTTTGATAAATATTTGCTTTGAGGGTTATTTAGAACCGATACTGGAAATTGGGTTGAACCCCTCCAGGGAATCGTATTCGGCTAGAGCTTCGCCCTGCCTTGGGGGATAATCGTCAGTTAAGAAGCTCTCTGCCAATATGTCGGCTGAATCAATGCTGTCGAAAAATCTCGGTGTCCAGGGTGCAGCACCAGTGGAAAATTGTTTCGTTGGTGAACCAATGATAAACTCGACTCGCGTCGAGCCTGTTACCGATGATATTTCCTGGTTCAGCGAGTCAGGATAGATGGACGAATCACTGTGCCGGAAACTGTTCTTTGACGAACACCACGAACTGGGAGGATTTGAAAAGCCCTGGAATATATCAAATGCTCTCAGTATATAGTTTTGATCTCGAAGTTATATTAAAAATTTGAATTAAAATCTTTGTTTTTTAATTTTTTCTTTTTTTTTTTGTAAATGTAAGGTTTAGGATTGTCCATTTCACAATGCAAGGTATAATTTATCCAGTTTCTCGTGCTGATATTACACATGCTGTCAATCTGTATAATTAGGAAAATAATTTTCAATTGAGATTTTTTAATATATCGTCGATATTGATTTTAATATCATCATGATAAATATTGTTGAATGTTCTACATGCGAATAAATGTAGATACATAAATGAAAATAATGAAAATAACTTTGTATTACGAAAATACTGATTAAATTAATAAGCGAATAATAAACGAAGGCTATACAAATCGAACCAATATCTAATTAATAACGACTGAAAAACTTCAAAACATAAGATATAACATTGGAAATTTTTAATCCTCTTATAAATTGTAGGTAATCTCTGATATTCTACGAATATACAATTTATGAATACTTGGTCAGTAGGTCGACCAGTAAGATAAGCAGAAACATAAATTAATAATTTTAGAAATGGACAATAAATGGTCTATGTCAAATGTCTATTTATTTATATAACTGTCGCCGATGTGGAATGTTATTCAACGTTAATTTGAAACTTTTCATCTTTCGTCATACTTAAACCATGCAAATTTTAAGATATGTAAAAAGTTTATGTTGTAAATTTATTGTTAATACTCTAATTTAGCATCTAAATTTCAAAAATGTTAATATCTACTTTTGTTAATTTATTCTACACCGATATTTCTTACTTCAACATTCTACCCTCAAATATGAAATCCAGGCAATCACAAAGCAATCATTACGCTATCTCAGGATAATTTATATATTATATTTAGACTTTTATATATGAGCAATAGCCATAATATATTTGTTTCATAATTGTTACTTGTTGTGTTTGCCAGTTGTATGGAAATTAAAATAATTTTTAAAATTACATAAACAGAATGACTTTATTTTTTTGTATAAAAAGTGCATTTATGAATTTATATTTTTCACACACGTAATTTCCATACATAACTAATGAGGCAGTTATGTCTTATTCTGGAGAGAAAGAAATTTCACAAATACCAAGTTCTAATTATTATAAAACTTAAAGGAATGGTCTTAAACTGTTACTTTTGACGACATAATAACAATAATACAATGTAAATAATAACCGAAAATGAATAGATACTACCATTTAGATTAAGTTTTCGTGTTGAGTTAGTATCGCACGTTTTTATCAACAAAGAAAAAAAAAGAAAAGAAAAAATATAATTGAGTTGCAAAAATTAACAACATATATAATTCTAAATGAGAAATTGACATAAAATTCCACATCATTTCAATTTTAGATACTACTTTTAACTTATTGCTCAGCAAATCGCAAATATTTGAACAAGCGCAGTTCACTGGCTTAATGCACATGATGATTGCAAAAATAGGAGGATAAACTTGTACTTATAAAGAGCTTCATACACATATCTGCCACGTAAAATAATTTTGTATCAGTCAAAAAAAGATCCGTATTCAGGCACGTTCGCTTGCAAAACTCAATTAAAAATAGCAAATAATAAGAGCAACTAAAAGTATATATGTATATGATGTGCAGAAAACCACATTGCGTAATTGAAAAGCATTGTCTCACTTAAAATACACTGCAATTCCAATAATAGTTTCCAATAAAGCGTCTAAATGATACTACTCAATATACGATTATACTTGCGTTATATTTTAGTGTGAATCTGGAAAACTAGATTCTTTTTTAATTAAAAAAAATGAGATCTTATCAACTGCATACGTTTTCGTTTTTATCAGTACATAGGTCTAATGCTGATGCTTATACTTAATTTTGAATAATTACAAATATTTGTTATAGTAACATTAGCTACCTGTGCGATTTACGAAATGATCCGATATGCGCGTGTAATTTCATCATTAGTAGCATGTAACAAAATTTATTTTTTTCATTCTCACCGGATTTGGATAATATTTTATTGATATTCATATAAAATGTTACTATTGAAAATAATAAAAAATAATATTTTGAACTTTTCCAAAAATATTTACCAAAAAAAGTTTAGTGTTCTGTTTAGGCGAAATCATAGTCTTTCTTATTTACATAAAAAAAATGGAAAGTTACGACGCGAAACTAATATGTACATTCAAAAAAGTCGGCAAAGTTGAAAAGCAGAAATTTTGGAAAGCAGAGACCATTTTGGAAAATCAAATTCTGAGGTGTCGATGTATATACATAATATCGACATCTTAGGAAAATTGCAGCGTATTTTAGCAAGAAAATAAAGTACTTAAAATTATCAACATTCAGTTCCTTTCAAACACTCCCGCTAACATTTGGTCACATGTTTCACTCCCGTGGTACAAAATCTACCAAAAGTGCGAATCATTATGTCGTGCATCTTACTTTAACAGAGAAATGTTGATGAATCCAGAAGCCTAAAGAATTTCTTACTTATGATTATTAATTCCGTAATTGATAATGATATATATGATTGATGATGGCTAAATATTCTAAAACTTACTAAAATTAACCGTCGTGCAAAATTGTTGTGGGGAATTTTTCAAAGGTAAAGGTTCTACACATGCGTATCCAAATGTATAGGCGAGTGTGCAAATTCATCATAAAGCTCCTTCTACACTTTTTAAGGCTGCTTCAAACGAAATAGTGAAATTAAAGTGCGAAAATGGAATGTACTTCGGCGAGACATATTTTTGTATAAACTCCTCGGTGTCAACATATGGAGTGCAATATTTTCAAATAAAGTGACTGTGAACTTCCGACTTTCAATTGCTGTAGCGCGTGGTTTTTCATATAATTAATATTATTAATATTAATTGATATTATAAACAATTTTTTTCTTAATTTTAATAAATTAAACATCTTAATTCAATACAGTGACTTACTAAACAGAATTAGTAAAGGTACTTTAATAAATTCTTCTTTGAAATTCTTTAATGCTTATTATAAATTATAATGGAATATATTTGTTCGGAATTTTGGTTTTACATAAAATTGAAAAAATGTTTAAAAGCATTTAAAAAATTAAAATATTCCATTTGGTTTTATTGTGATAATGAATTTAAACCTCATCGCAGAAACAATTTTTAAATATACATGCTTATCCCAGTAAACGAAAAGGGATTGAAATGTATTGGCCAATTCCGAATTGTGCAAAAAAGGAATTCGAAGGAATTAAAAGGAATTCTCTGTAATTCCTTCGAATCCCTTTTTTGTACAATTCGGAATTGGCCAATCCCTTTTCGTTTACTGGGATTCTAATGACCATTTTCATAATAGTGAAAATAATGAAACTTTAGGTAAATTGCAATATTACATATCCAAGAATGTTTGAAAATACTGTTGCATTTGATTTTGCTTACTTGTTTAATGAAATTATAGCCAATTTTTTGTTAATTTTAAAAAGCATGTAATGATTCATTTTGTGAGCTTTTAATTCGTATTGATTATAGTTTTATAATGCTTAAAATCTTGTACAATTTAAATAAGTACATTTTTAGAGAAATACAATTCGGTAGTCGCAAAGTTTTAAAAACCATTTTTGCACTAAATGATAAATTGCTTACTGTGCAACTTTTTTGGAAATCTTTAAGCCTTGCCAAACAATAATAGTTGCCATTTTCGAAATTGCTGTTACTTGTATAAGTGACGTTAAAAGTATTAAAAAAAAATCATTATTTATGTCGTTATCATTAACATTGCCGGCTTTAACGAGACATTGAAATAAATATAACAAGATTCGTTCTTCAAAAAATATTTTGTAAAGTAAATGATAATCTCAACATTGTAGCATTTCATGAAAAAAAAAAAAAATAAAATAAAATAAAATAACACACTATAAATATACATCCGAAACAATCAATTTATGGTGATGCTAAAGAGTCGATAACGTCAATCGGGATTCTACTTTAAAGAGTATAAAAGATTGTCTATATGAACTTTAACATACACACTCACAAACTATTTGAGGGTGAAAAAACACATTTTATATTTCATGGCGCAATAATCTTTCTACATTGATTCTTGCAAATTCTCACTAATTCGTGAACCCATTTCGCTGACATTTTCTCTGCAGCCATATAAAATGTATACTATCGCCCTAAAACAGAGCCCAGTAAACCAAGAAGCATTCAAGTACCAGAAATAGAATTAAAATAATGATAGAGAAGTATTCGTTTCTGTCCTTTATCATTCTTAATCCTATTTCTGGTACTAGAATGCTTCTTGTTTTACTGGGAGTGTATATTACAAATTCGCATGGAGAATCTGTATTTTTTATTGTAGGTCTCTTTATCGACGTTACCGGCGATTATATGGGACAATTCTAAAGATCATTTTTATTAAGAGTGAAAATAAGAAAAATTTTAGAAAATTTATTTAAATATTAAAAGTCATTTAATATTTTAAATGACACAAGTGTCAATGTTATAATATGTGTCGTTACAAGTTCAACATCTAATACTGTCTTACAGCAAAATTAATAAATAGGAAAATAATTTTTTGATCAGAATGTTTCTATGTTCACAAAAAAGGTATTTAAAAACATTATTGAAACCGAATTATATATGTAGTAAACATTAATTAGAAAACATTGAATTGACTAAATTTCATTAAACTCTAAGGTACTGAGTGCAATTGTGGATTAAAAAAAAAAATGTCTTCGAGTGCATTCAACTCGTGCGTGCACATGTCAGTCCCATCAATTCTATTCCTACAAGATAATAACGGCGAATAGTAGGAACTGTGGAGGAATGAAAACGAGGAATGTCCATAAAAACTACGGGATTTACCAAATGTGTGTATGCAGGGGTGCAAAACTACTCCCAAGGAGGCCATCAACGTCATCGCATGGCTCACCACATCCAAGAAAAGCGTCGAAGCAAATGATAATAAAAGAAGCATAACTTACGAGAGACCGACGAAGAACGCGCGAGTATGGGGCCATTTTCGTATTCGGGCGGCCGGGACGGGCTCGAACGCACGCTCGCCTGCGCTCCAGTTCAGACTTATTGTTTCGGTAGCAGTGGACGTAATTGCGGTATTACCATGATGCTCATTTCGTATGGAATCGAATACAAAACTAGTAGACAGAATTTGTTGGCCTTTGCGCTTCGTCTTAGTGTAAACTTTGTATAAATTGGGTGCAACGAAAGAGGGTTAAATTGCCTACGGCGCGATTCTACCGTTTTCCAGGAAACTCAGATCATTGATCAATTCAAAACAATGCAAATATGCATTTCTTTATACATTTTTTTAAAAACGATTACAACAACGTATGCGAAAATTTAAAGTCACTTTTTTACTTCTATACTTTTATTTACAAAACGTTTTATGTAAACATATCAAAAAAAAAAAAAAAATGAAAACTAAAAACACAATCAATTTTTTCCTGTCGATTTATTTTCCATTTTACGTAGCTAACTGTCTTCAATACGAACAAAAAATAAACTTAAATTAGTCGCGATTTCCAGGTTACAAAACGGAAATATTTTGTATAAAAAACCGTAAAATAACAGGAATTTTCATCACAGTTACCTTTTTCACCAAACCTGCTCTCAATCCACTTTTCCCGCGTATCAATGCATCACAAAATTATGAAAATAAAATTTCGAATTAATTAAAAAAGAGAGAAAAAAATATAAAATCGATCGTAACAAAAAAAAAAAAAAAAAAACGAATCGCTTGCTGTAAAACCGTAACATTCATCACCAGTTTACAACATCTAGGAAAAGAAAAACAACAATTAAAAACGGGAGGCAACAAAACTGAATGAAAACGGAAGACGCCGCGGAACTGTTGAACTGAATGAGAAAAATCGTTTATCAATTTCAATTCGCCCTTTACTTTTGCCAAATAATACAAACATCACATAATTTTACTTTTGTTAAAGAGCGAATAAAGACACAATGTTACTATAACGGCATAACAAAGTTTTACTGAAATATTCTATGACGCGCGTCGTCTTTAATATAAAGCGACGCTCAAACTAACAAAATATCGATTTTTGCATTTTTTTTTTTTAATTTCAAAATAGGAAACTAATTGCGAATTACACATTCTTCGCAATTGCATGCCTCTTATAAGATTCGTAATTACTACAAACTCACAGCCGCGACATTGTTTATCGATTTTTCAAATTTTTTGCAACATGCGCACCCTCCTTTGAAGTTATAACTTCGGCCACTGCCATAAAGCATCGTTTACTTCTGGGTTATTTTAGTACAACCGTTACATCTTGACGCGTATATTCCTAGTTCGTAATCTCTTTCTGATTTAATGTCGATCATGTCGTTTTACGTTCATGCATGATCAATGGTTGTTGAAGAGCATGAATGTAAACAATGATAGACACTTCGTGATTACATCAAAGACGTTCGAAACGATTCTGACACCAAAAACGTCAGATTTCGCTGATGCCCTTGCGAAGGTCCTAAAGTAGCAGAGTTACCGACCTAACCTCGAAACAAGAAAAGTATAAATAAAACATTACTGAAGCGTTTTTCAAAATTTTTAATTACATTTTTATTGTTGTAAATTTGGCTCGGTAACTGTTCAGCTTTAAAACCCTATTAATTAGGTTTTTCATGAAAATACTTTATTCTTAAAAGCGTTTCCATGAAAATATGTGAAACAACTACTCTTTATAATGCCTGTTTTCAAACGTATTCAAATGCTGTGGCCGTAGTAATTTGTACTTCAAAAAAATGTTTTTTTTTCAGCGTATGTAGACATTCGGAAATGTGTGACACTGAATGAACGATTTGAATAACTGAATCTTGTCATGAAACACAAAACAAAACAAAACATTTACGGAATGTTTACAGAGCAGTAATATAGGACAAATAGTTAAGAAAATACTTGTTTTTCTTAATGAGCCTCTATTATGCTTGGGGAAAGAAATTGCATCCACTCCTCCGACCATTTGTTTCCATTGATCAACTCTGTTAAACCACAATGGAGATTGATGATGTCAGGAATGATATTCAGGGAATATTTTAAGTTTCCGTTTGTCTTATCGTATTACTTGAAACGTTAAGAAACAAAATGATTCTGACAGTGTTTGGCATCTTTTTCTTCCACATCCTAGCAACCGTCGAATCTCTTTCATTCAGTGCCACTATTACCAAAGTCGCTCGTTAAAATAAAACAAAAAAAAGACGTAGGAACGAAATTTCTCAACAGTACAGATTGGGCGCCTCCCGTCAGTGTACGTGCAGGTTGTACGTCGTTTCGTATACTCCGAAGGGGTCCGGGCTTGCAAGGATCAGTCGGGTGTTCGTAGTTAGAAGCAGCTACCCCTACGAGACAGAGCGTCAGGGCCGACTCTTAGTTAGAAGGGACCGTTCGGCGACGATCGCTTGAGCCATTGGGTCCAAAAGTATTGCTTTGCAGGTTGTACCTTGCCGTTGTCGGAATCGACGGAGGAGGACCTTGCCTGGCTCTGTGAGCGCCTGGCCGGCGCCGGCGGCCTCCTTGGCGGACCCCCGGGTGAGACGCTGCTTAGATTGCCGGACTCGAGGGAATCGCGGACGCGCGACAAGGACGACGATTTGCTGAGCGAGTCCCGGCCGACGCTGCTGCGCGGTAACGATCTATTGTTCATCGAATCCCGACTGGATTCCTTATTGCTGGCAGTTCCGTTGCTCTTCGGGAGGCTCTTATTCAGCGACTCTCGACTCGAGTCCCTGGTTGCGATCTTGGAGGCGGACGAGCCCCTTTCGCGACCTCCGAGGCTGCCGTCCCTCTGCGCCGCCGTCGAGACGGAGCTATGTCTCGAGTTCGACAAGGACTTGAGGGAGTCCCGGCTGTCGTTCCGGCGATGGTTCGTCGCTCCCGGTGGTTTCGGCGCAACTGGCTTCGTAGTGCCCAGTAATGGGATACGACTAGGTCTCCGTCGAGGCGATGGCTTCACCTCGACAGCGTTTTGATGGTGGTCCCGGGCCGACTCCGTACTGCTACCCGGCTCCAGACCGTTCTGCTCGCATCGAGGATGATCCGCGTCCTCGTCCAGGTCTGTCTCGGTCGCCGGCCGCTGTTGGAGACGCTCCAGGACTCGAACTCGCGCTCGGGTACCCTCCAACTCGATATTTCGCTCGGCGAGCTGAAACCATTTCCTTCATTAGCATTTTTATTCCCATGAGATTTTAGGTTTGATAATCGTATTCATAAAAGAAGCGTCTTATAAATCTATACAATTTGTTGACTTTAATTTGAACTTTTTAATATCCGAGACGCATATATATTTTTGTTCGTGAGAGCTACTTTGCATTTATTTTCTATTTATTGTGATTTGAAACGTGGACAATTACTGAAAAAAACTTTTTCCAATGACCAAATTCAATAATTTAATCCAATTACTATCTTTAAGATAGAAAGGAATTAAAGGAAATAGAATTAATTATTTCAATAGTATAAAACCTAACTTTTATTGCATTTATTCATAAACAATGTAAGAAATATTGATATTAAAACTATCCCAGTGTAATTAAACACAAATGGACAATATTTCTTAAATTTAATTTCTAATCAAGAAATGTTTATTTATTTAGCTAAAAATGTTGCGATAATCCGCATAAAGATATTGTACATTTATTAGTGGCAGATCACTAATAAAGTACAATGATACCTCGATGCAATGAAGAAATGGGAATGGTCTGATATTGCTCTTTGTCATTTTATATAAAGTAGTTCAAAGATCCATCAGTAGCACGAAAAATGTGTGGGTTTACGCATAATAGCAAAATGATATTGCGTTATGGTAACGTAATGAAACAGAATTAAGACACCGTGTGAGTTGAAATGTATCATTATGCGGTAAAATAGGGATTATACAATGACGTTGTGGCATTTTATTGATAATGCGCGGTAAGCAGTATATATTTACGGAATAATGTTAGGTTATGGATGAAACAGCGACACAACGGTACAGCCGCCAGACACAATGACAGGCGCTGCACTATAATGTGAATTTGACTCAGCGTTTGTATTTTAAATGTAGGTATGTGGGACAATAAAAAAGACACGGTCTACCGTAAATCTCATTGTAAATCGAACAATTAACCAACAATTCTACAATGCTAATTAAACAGTTTGCATTTTATTAATTTAAAAAAATAAGTTTATTATATTCACAAACGAATTTCAAAAAAATGTCATAAAATATTGATGACTACGATAATGTCTAATTAAGCAGAATCATTTCACGATATATGTCGCGACCGACATTATGCTCAATGCTATTAAGTCCAACGATCATTTTACGCTTATATTCCAAGGCATTTCCGTTACCTCATGTTAACAATACCTGATGTCTTGGCAAACGTAATCGCGAACAAACAATAGATTTCAACTCTTCAATAAAAGTTAAATTAACTCTATGCAAAGAATAACATATGTAATAAAATCAAGCCATCAACGTATACACTTAAGCCATTCAATTATCTGGGCTTACCTGGAATCTCAGGTCATCGTTCTCTTCGCGCGCTTTATCTAAACGCTCGGAAAGCGTTTCAGTACTTTTTTCAACTTCGTCTAGTCTCATCTGTAGGGCCTAGATCATAAAATAATTCATTAAGCATTTCCTTACTTAACCCAATTGCAACATTCCTAAATATTTGTTACTTCTTTATCCTTTAAAGAAATTAAATAATAAAGTGGTTTATCAATAAACTTTGACCTAATTTTAGGTTCGAGATCATTCATAACAAATTAGATCATATAATTAGTTTCATCTGAATCTGTTTAGATTTTCTGAGATTAGATAGTTTTTTTATGATTTACTAAGAGTTGATCATTCTAATTTAAAACATTTTGTATCTGACTTAAATCTGACTCAATTCGCAATCCTCGTTATTTTGGTTGATAGTTAAGTACAAGTATTACTACATTGCATCCGTCTAGTACGGGTGTATATTCAAGGACATTTGAAAAGTTCGTGTTATTAGCGTCCCTCAAATAGTTAGAAAGCGTGATTACGCTAATATTAAAGCTTGGTTCATTTCTGCACTTAACAATTTTTGTCGTTAATTTTGATGAAAGAAGTTCTTAAGCAACTCGGAATCACGTCAGTTTGTCGACTTTTCATTCCAAATTGGGCAATCTGGAAATCTATACTCACTTGATAGATATTATAAAAAAATAAAAAATAAAAATAACAAAATTTTATGTTGAAAAAAACGCTGAAATTAATTGATAAAATTATTGATTTCATTACATCATTCATTCGATAAATGAAGAAACTTATAAATTGTCAGCTTAAACCCTATACTAGTCGTTTTATACCTGATTATGGACGGTAGAAGTGATAAGATGTCTCTGCAATTCGAGCGGAGCGTGCTCTTTTAATATCGCCTCAATTTTCTTTCTGTCGACATTTCGGACTTGAGCCACCTTGTTGGGAGAGATCAAAATGGAGTCGAGCGCTCCGAGCCTCGCTCTCCTTTCGTCGACACTCGATTCGACACACACGTCCTCTATCGACCTAGACGTAACTTTCGCCAAGACATTTTTCTCTATAGTCCTTGTCCTAAACCTATTCTTATTAGCCTTATTATTAGAAACCACCGCAGCGAACGCCGAATCCTTGCTCCGAATATTCGGCGCCCCACCTTTCGGAGGCGAAAGCGAATTGGTTGAGGACGCAATCGGTTGAATCCTCTGGGCATCTGGTGCTACAATGTTCGTTTGCCCAATTTCTAATTCAGTCCTGAGTCTATCGTCCAATCTATTGTCTAGCCCGGACCTCAGTCGATCTTCCAGACCGTTCCTCAATGCCGAGTTAAGTGCAACTAATTCCGCTTGCAGTTCTTGAGCTCTCGCTCTACTCGAGATCGTCTCGGCTTCGAGTTCGGCAACTTTGTCCAACAACTGGATCTTCTCTCTTTGAAGAACACTGACTTGTAGGTCCCGCTCGTCCTCCTCTTCGACGTCGCCTGCTTCTTTTGGTAGCGATACCTTTTTCACAGCCTCCAATACGTCACTCGACAACGCGAGATCATCTGGCGCCACGCTTTCCAAACGTCCCTGAAGATTCTCCACCTCTTCTCTCAGCCTGATGCCCTTTCGGTGGATGACGTCTAGGAGATTCCATAGTTCGTCCTCGGTCTCGTCCAAGACAGGTCGTGGACTCGTTGGCCGTGGAATGGCCGTCGACGCGCTGTCCTTCGACGATGTCTCCGTGCTGAATCCCGAATCTTGGACAGTCGCACTATTCTTGTTACCACCGCTGTGCGAATTGCTGCGACTCCTCGGCAACGACGAGGAGGATTCGTTCTCCCTCGTTGCTACGCGACGTCTCACCTTGCCGGGCTCCCATTCGCCGATCCGACGAGAAGACGGACTCGCCAGTAACGGCAACGGAACGTGAGAACCTTGGGAGGATGACATCACGGACGCGTTCGCAGACACGGAAGCTGACGTTGCTGCCGTGACCGCCATCTTGTGCCTGAGGTTTGGGAACGTCTCGATGACGAGGTCCCGGAAGTCGAGGAGAGCGCCGACCTCATTCTGCAGATCCTGGAGTGCCACCAACGACTTGGCCTGCTCGCTTATCAGGTAGTAAAACGGCCCGGGACGAAGGGGCATGCAGTCCATGCCACCGACCCCGTTTACGGCGACTCCCGCGGTCGGCCCACTGCCACACTGTTGACAAAAGACAATATCAATTAGTTGATCAGTTCAGTATGTTGCGTAGAAATTTATGCTAATTTTTTCTTATCTAAAATCCATTCAGTTTTTAGGTGTTGGGTA
The DNA here is from genome assembly GCA_030522945.1 of Trichopria nigra. Classification (NCBI taxonomy): domain Eukaryota; kingdom Metazoa; phylum Arthropoda; class Insecta; order Hymenoptera; family Diapriidae; genus Trichopria; species Trichopria nigra. The sequence goes on from JAPYZR010000925.1 coordinate 29,644, forward strand.
TCAGTCATATTAAAATTTCATTGCACGCAACAGACCAAAGAAATTAGTGCGTCGATACACTTAACATAAATGATAATATTCTTACATTCTTGCATGACTTTTTGTTTATTAAGTTTGACTTATGTTAGGTCACAACAATATGAAAACTGTTATTCTTGGACTGGCGTAAACAATAATAATATTTTTCATTTTCAAGTATTACAATTTTTAAATCAATTTTATAAATTAATAAAAAATGTAGTAATGCATTTAATTTCTATTTCACATTCATGCACGTTGCAATGTATAAGATATTCAGGGTTCCAAATTGACCAGATAACATTTGATGAAAGCGCGACAAAAAGTAGTCTTGGAACTGGCCCGGCATAATGTACTACGTCTGTATTAAATGGGTTTTATACGTTTCCGTTAAAATCCAGGAACTTAACAAACTTAAGTTTTACTTTAGGCAGGAAGCAATATAAACAATAAAAAGTAACCAGAATTGAAATGAAGGCAAAATTTCAAATTTCGTATTGATTATTCGCAATTTCCTATTTCGGATAAATAATAAGAATAGAGGTGTATCGGTGACTTGCTTTTAGATTCAGATTTACCGAAATTAAAAAAAAAAAAACCCTCGAGTTATATGTTTCATTGTTTTTGTATAAAATTGAATATGTTTTTGGCCACTACAGTGAAAACGCCGGCCTTCTAAAGTTTGTGAGAGCGCAGCATTTGACATTAATTATCAACAGAACCGCAAATGGAACATCAAACCACAAACGGCCAGGCTACCCTATATGCCTAATTAAATTGCCACTCGGAATTGAAAGGAGTCAGTAAGCAATATTTAAATTTATACAGAAATAATTTTCTGTCTTCATATATTTTTTATTTCATTTTAAAATAATATTTTTACACAACACATAACAAATTATAATGTAAATATTATCTATGATTATTAGTACTATATGGCAATTCAATATAGAATATTCAAGTGTATTGACTAAATAAAATTTTTACGACATTCAAGATAATGGCGTCCAGTAAACCAATCGTTATTGATATGTCAACTTTATATCTATATAAAAGGTCATCACAGACAGAACTTAAGCGAATCGGATCCAAGGAAACATTTGGAATACGTAAATAATTAATTATAACATGTCAAATGATACACAAATAAAGTAGCACTTTCATGGTTGATAAGCATTCACAAGTTTCATTGCGCTCCGCGTACTGAAACGTATTCCAGGTATATCGAGGACACGGAAAGGAACATTTGAATATCCCTGAATTTTAACTTAAAACTCCCACTCTTTTGAGCATGCAATTTTTTTCTGACAAGATTTGGTATTAATAATCAATGATATGCAACTTCAATGACACTGCAAGGTCTAATTAAACGAGTTTACTTATTCTACTCTGGGTATGAAGACAAAGTTACCATATAATTCACCAGCAAACTAGGGGCTTCGCCCCTGCGGCCTCCGGCCGCCAACCCCACCAAGGGGCTCCGCCCCCTGGACCCCCGGCTCGCTTCGCTCGCAAGATTGTCTT
>JAPYZR010000926.1:0-43757 GCA_030522945.1 Trichopria nigra
TTTCATAAAATGTTCCGTAACTTTTTTTGAGTGAACAATAACCAAATTTGGGCTTCGGAATCTGAAAGAGGGATCATTTTTACGTCGGAAATGGTTTTTAAAAAATGTTTAAACTTTCTTTTTCATATAAAGTGAGAGCCGCAAAGTTGTGGTACATTTTGCGTCCTCTTGGTCCTTAATGGGTTAATACATACACACATAGAGGCCCTCATGAATCCAAAATATCCCGATAAATAGATGTAAATTCATTTTTTGGTCCTTACAACTGTTCCAGGGGATATTTATATAATTATAGAAAAAAACGTCAGAAACGTAAGCCAGGTAAAAAGAGTACGATGAACCATCAGGTTCTAAATCTTCTGGAGCAGATATCATGATTTGCAGACACTGAATTAAAAGTATTGTTTAAATCAGAATGATTGCGTCAACCACGTGTATAGTTGATCCTGTATCAACTATACAGGATCATTACCCCAGCAATACCATATTTTCATCAAAAGCTTTGGATAAATCAACATAGATCGAATCAACTTGATAATGCTGTTTAAGATACAAAATGATCACTGTGCGATCATGTCTTGTCACAACAGGAAGATTTGTCACGGTGGATCGACCGCGCTAATGAACCCAATGCTGCTCCATGAAAATAAATCTGATTTCATTGTTATTATTTCTCACTTCGACATTACCGACGACGAAAAATTGATGTTCCATACTGTCATTGATTGAAAAAAGAACGTCAATCCAGAAATGTTTCCAAATCACAGTTATACGAGAGATAACATCAGTTTTCCGTGGTATATGTATATACGCTAAAACGATCTCGAGCGAGGAAATGGGGAAAAAAAATCACCTGTCTAGCGAAAGTGACACGTCAGTAGCGACGCGCGTGCTTGAGATCGTGTGTGGAGCATATAGGATTAGAAAAATACCGTCGTAAATCACGTTGGCCTTAAGATTGAAATAACCCAGAATCCGTGTGCTTGAATGACGTCATTAACCGTCTCTTCGCGAATCGAATGCTGCACGTTCGAAAATTGTACGTAACATCCGCATCCGTGTCATGGAACCGAATCAATGCATCGCCAATTTAGCGGTATGCCGTATTTCAAATCAATATTATTTCGTTAAATCAGTTTATGTCGGTGCTGTTCTTAAATGAATTCGAAAATTTGGCCGTTTTTCAACGCATCACTCCGAGAATCCACTCGCGTGTATAGGGTAAATACAATACACATCGCGGTATAAAAATAGATAAGATCACGTGTTTGTACAGCTCAGGCTTGCATGTGAATATTTAAAAATTGTCTATTTATTTGTTTTTGTTTTTTTGTCAATGAAAACTATATACATGATTGTTTATCAAACACTATAAATCTAGCATTTCAAATAAATAATAGGTAAACGAACCGATTTAAATTCTGTGACTTTATAAGTTAATTCCTTATACACACACATATTTATTGTCTTTACCAAAGCCTTTGAATCGTATGCCATTGTAATCAAGGACTTATTATCTTGATTGGATACTTACTTGGCAGGCAGAACCCAAATAGTTCGTACAAATGACTGTATTTCTGATCCCTTATACAAATTTCTTCTGGTGTTCCTCAAGGTTCGAAACTGGGTCCCGTTCTATTTACCATTTTCATCAATGACCTTTAAGCTCCGTATCGAGGTGGTCTAATCACATGCGCCAACCGAATTGGGTTCATTGTACGATCTAACCTTACTGTTTTTTTTTGCCTCAGTTTATCTGTTCTGTTTTAACTTACGATTCTGTAATCTGCGGTATCCTCATTTTGGCGTATCCTTGATTATTTGTACCACGGAATCCTTAGACATATTTCCAACGAGTGTGGAAATCGTATGTCTTTTGTCATATTGATGACCTTAATTTTCAAAAATCATTCGTAAAAAATTATGTACAATAAACTTGAATTCAACATTTATTATGTATTAGGTTTGATTGTCGTGAAAAAGGCATATTAATCGATGGATCAAATACAACTTTACAGTCCAAGTTTCACGTATAAGCTGTTGACGACGAATCTTATACGATGGATACCAAAGAAAGCATCCAAAAAAAGTATACATATCAAAATATTCCTCGTATAGTTCGAAGGAAGCCACCGTCTTTCCTCTTATTTTCCGTGCAGATCTCTTAAAATTTCTCATAAAATGAGGCCATCGCGTGCTATGGACAATTACTATGATGCGACAGATGGTACCAACTGCACGAACACGAGGCATTTATAATCGTTGAGCTTCTCTCTTTATATAGAAGCAACGTCGAACTTAATACGAAATAAAGTCTTATATATCGAACGGACTTGGGAAATCTTAGGAAAATACTGGAGTCGAATATAAATATACCTGATCGATCGGTTGAATGTACTTTATTTCAGGTTTTGCATATACATATGGTACATTCATTCAAAAATACTGGTCGACATTGTTTAAAATGTATCAGTTACAAATAGCTATATGGATATCATAAGTTTTAAAAAATAATCAATGTGATCTAATTTGAAAAAAAAAAAGAATAGCAAAAATCTCGAAGGGTCAAATGAAGAAAGTAATGAAAAACATCGCTTTTACATTTTTGAATCGTCATTTCCACCCCGAACCCAATTTTTTAACATACCTAGCGTATGTTGTACTTTAAGACTATCCGCGTGAAAAATGAAAAATCTAAGATGGCGGACTTAAAATGACGATAAAGACGCTGAATATATTAATAAGCTTGAATCGAAGGAAATTAACGTTCAAGAAATCATTCAGGCTATCCGAAGATTGTTACGCGTATGTTTTTGAGGAGATTACCGATTGAGAATCTACGGTAAAATTCGCGAAATTCAAAATGGCCGATCCAATATGGCGGACTGAACTTTCGAAAGATTGGTGAAACGTAACGAAAAACACCACCCTCGGTAGGTTTTCGCGATCGCACATTGCGAATCTATAGTGTCCAGATTGCGGAATTCAAAATGGCGGATCCATTATGGCGGATGGAATATTCGGAATGTCGGTGAAATATAATGTAAAAATACATCATTCGAGGGATTTTCTGTTTGTATATCACAAATTTTGTATCTGAATTATAAAATACGAACCTGTAATTATATGTCGTATATAAATTAAGGAACGAATAAAAAAAAAGGAAAAAAAAAGAAAGTTATGATGAATTAAATTCATATCTGTATTCAACTCAATAGATTCCCAATGCAGTTATAATTACACTTTATTTATTCAGTTAAGTTTTATGCTTTTCGATACATTTGCATTCAAAATTAATGTCTACAAAAATTTTTTTCAATTAATTAAATGTTCACAAAACCTTCTTCAATTTGTATTAATCAAAAAATAATTATTTAGCACAATTTGAATACAGAATTTTTATATTCAATAAATGTATTGAAATTAAAGGAACTTAATTTAAAAGAATTTAATTTATAAATATTATTGTTTTTATTAAATATAATTTCGTTAGAATAGATTGAAGCATACGTATATATGGAAGAATATTGAATGTATGGAGGAATATTGAATGTATATTGAAGAATATTTCACTTTGTTATATAACTGAATTCGAATAAAAGGCGTAAAGAATTTGACGCGTTTCCTTATATAGTGCGCGAAGTGAGTATTAGCGCACTGTAAGAAAAAGAAAACAGTTTATAAAAACAGGCATATAAAATACTGTATATACTCGCTAACTTTTCATAATCATAAAAAAAGCTCATACACAATTAAAGCTCATAATCACTAAAAAGCAATTTTTTTCATTACGTCATATATTTTTTGACTGGAAGTATGGAAGACCTATATAATATATTTAATTATATAACATATTTAATAAAGAATACACAAACGTTATCTAATATAAAAAAACGAGCAAACAAAGCACGTCATTCTCCAATTAAAATATAATTCTAACACGTAACTTGACGTTTCCTAATTATTAAATCACCTACTTAAATGTGTCTTATGTTATTATTCTACGTCATTTTCGTTAAAAATATGACGACAATTAAGGCAAGACGTGAAAATCCAAAAATTAATTTAGTCTCGATAAAACATTTCTGAATTGAGAACGTATAGATAAATACGCTGATTTGCTTTAATAAACAGCACAGAAGTCGCAATTTTGCAAGAGTTCGAAATAGATTCGTTCATGCAGAAGTGATCGTCTGACAGGTAATTAGTATCGGTAACATGGCTGTTCTACGTTTTATAAGGTACCAGTGACTCATTATAGTCAAAGTCGACGTAAACAGACATTTAAAATACACAATCCCTATATAGTTGTGTATTTTAATTTATGAGTATATGTTAATTTATAAAATGCAAACATATATCGGAAATATAGTGCTTTTTTGCAACAAGGGCGAGAAGTGGATTTTTCCGCATTGTGTACAAAAAAATCGTTTTAACGCTCTCTCCTATTTTGTTTTAAGACATATTTAGTCAATAATTTCGTATAATCTTTAAAGCAACTTTCCTGCATAAATGTTTGCATGTTATAGATTTCCGTTAAAACCTACTCTCCCACATTTACATTGAATGACATAACACAAAATATAGCATAATATAATATGTAATAGTCCAACAATTTTGCAACACCTAAAGTATTTTGGCACGTTCAAAGTATCTTGACACTATACGTCAATCTTTCTCGAAAAATGCCGTTTGAACAATATTGAGAGAGGAATGGCGTTGCTCATCACTTTAAGAATGTTTCAATGAATTTACGATCATATATGCGCATTCATGCGCGAAGTCACGACAATAAAGTAAGCATACTTATTAGATGGAATAAATTGTAAAACTGAAAATGCAGGTTTAAGATGTTATATATACTCGAAATAATTTTATAATTGAGCCTTACATTGAATAATATGAAGAGTATTGATGATTTTTTCTAAACGCCAAGTTCTTGTTTTCAAACTATTCTTTTATTGCATTTTTTTTTTTATAAAATTCATTCACAAACCAATTACTTGTGGCTCACCCTTTGACTCGACGAATTGTTTTCTAAACGTCTAATCTTTGTCAACAGAGTAGTTTATTACTGAAGAGGGGCAAAAATAAACGCGATATTTCACGTTTTCTTGTGCTGTCGGAGGAAAAACCCAATTAGTGCGAGAATCCTCTATTTTGCGCACTCGTTGCGTAATATACTGATATTTCATTTTTTTATTTTATTATATTGTGCTCGTAAAAATTCAATTATTTCCAATAGTCTTAAATGTTTTAGTCAATACCTGACGCTTTCTGCTTTTATAATTTTTAAATATTTGGTACTTCTTTTGTTCATTGTACTTGTTTTAGCATTGAGAAATTTTCTGCAATGGCTGAAATTATTTTTTAGTCGTATTTTTTTTAATTGGTCAATTATTCCTAGTAACATTAATTATTGATTTTTTGCACTAGAACGTCACCCATGCATGTTCACGAATACCGTTTAATTTTTCACAAACCCAGAAGTAATTTAACATTCTTCGTACAATTGGTCAGCGATTTAATCTTTGCATGACGTCATCGTTCCGTGTTTGCAGGTCGAGTCAGTTCCGGCTGCCATAGCGTCGAGTTCCAGTACCACGCATTTGCAGCCAATCCCGGAATCGGGCCGAGAACAATCGGCTGCCGTGACTATTCAGCACAGCTACCGCCATTACAAATCCAAACAACGATTGCGAAGAGAGGACGCCCTCCAGACGACGACATTGTCCGTGGAAAATGCCTTCGCTGAAAATGGACTGCAGCACACGAGCGAGTTTCACGACTGCATTCCACTTCCGGTATTCGATGCTAAAGTTCTGGGCTTGAAGCTGGCGAGTATACCAACGTTTAACGGAGATTGTCCAGGTGGTGCGTGCGTCTCGTCGCAAAAGAAACAATTCCAAGCATTCAACGGTGAAGCGTCATTGGAAGAGAGAACTCCTAAAATCATTCCATTCAATCCCGAGAGCGGCACGAATGGACACGTGAAGAAGATTAATCTGCTAAATACCCAGCTGTCGAGTGAAGTGCAAAAACCGGAAAACCAACGGGAAAGAATGGATGATGAAAAGAAGGACGAGAGTTACCGAGAATCCACAAGACTGAACGATGCGCAAGCTACCAGTGATCCTCCAGAAAATGAAAGACAAGACTATCCTCCGGACAATGGTTTAGAGGTTCTGAGTTCTGACGCGTCAGCATTCCAAGCGGAGCCCAAGGTTGAAGTTGACTTGGAAGCTATTCTTCAAAGTGGATACCTGAATTTCATCACGAGTGTCGAAGACATCGACCTGAATGTGACAGAACGAACCAGTTGCGGGTTCACACCTCGAGAGCCATCCCTCGCTGAGCGTTATCCAGAGCTGATGAGCGATCGGTCTGTCGATAGTTTGAGCTTGCGAGAACCTTTGGTCCCATCTGGGCTATCTGCGCGTGAGCCGCTCATCATCGAAGAGATCTTCAGTCTTGAAGACAACAAAGAGTTGAATCGCACCTACGAAACGGTTTTCAAGGCGACGGAAACAAATATTTATAAAGAAGATAAGTCCTCTACTGATGACCCAAATCCAAGGGCGATTTTTGAAATTGAAGGAACGAAGAAAGAAATAGAAGACAAGGGGACTTTACAAAAATCGCAGATGTCATCAAGCGAAGGAAAGGATGAAGAAGATACCAACTGCTCGTCAGGGATTCAGGAATATTCAAGTTTTACCGACGGTGATAATAAGCCGGATGATGTTTGCGACACTTCGCTGACTACTTTGTCCCCTTCTACAAACAACAATAGCATTGTGGGATCCGGCCAAGATGCTGACGTCCATCGAAATCGCGAGAATTCAACCACAGGTACATCGAGTTCGAGGGATTCCGTGAAACAGCAAGATACCCAGTCAAGTGAATCGAGTGACGAAAAGCTAAAATCCCCCGAAACGACGATGCAAAAAGTACCTAAGAGTGTTGAAGAAAAATCTGATGATTCTGAAAAATCAGTCGCTAATCATAAGCCGTCGGTGGTGAGGAATAATGACGTTCGAGAAACTTCAGATTCGATGAATGGAACGAATCCTTCGTGTCATTCGAAAGAGGGCACCGTTAACGAAGAGAAAGAGCAGGAGAGCCCGGAGGAAGATAAATCGAAATCTTCGACAAAATCCACGCCAACCGGAAGTACAGGGAACAGTGCGAAGCGATGAAGCGAGTCAGGAGAGATTTTGTTTTCGGCAGTTCACGAACGACAAATGTAGCAACGATGGTTTATTTCTGTGAAATACAGTGCTATTATATGTACATTCAAGAATCATTATATCATTAGACTATAGGCAGAATCGAAATCTCCCGCCTTGGTATCGAAATACGTGGACTCGGTAATCAACGTCGATTTCTTGAGTTTATTAAAAAAAAATCCATATTTTTTTTTTATTAGTGAAGGATGATATAATTCAGTTTAGTGATGGATGACATAATGAAGTTTAGTGACGGCAAAAGAGACCGAACTGAAATGTTGTAAAGTTTGAATATTTATTGTGTAGAGCAACATATATACATACACGAAGATTAAATTTTTGTAAGAAAAATTACTCGATGTTGATGGAGGACTACGATATACCTTTTTTTTGTCCTAAATCTCTTTACACGTGTGTTTCCCGAATCATCAATACCGGTTATTTCAGTCTCGTTTCTGGAGGAGGAAGATACGTATCTGCTGAGTGACTGGGTTAATGAGAGGATCTTGCCAAAAATTAAGCCATGTCGTGAGATTAGTTTTGCTCAAGTAAGCTAAAGTGGGACAGCGCCCAAGCAAAACAGTTTGTCTCGCTCTTTCTCGTGCGTACCTGCTATAGCTGTACGACATTGGCAACGCTTGCTAAAGGAACCTTTCTTTAAAAGAAAACAATATTCGAGGAAAGGTAAATATTTATGTCATTGTGCGGTAGTCGAAAAGCTCCAAAGATCGGCGCTATTTTATTAATATGCATATGTATCCTGACTCGTGTACTTTCACAAGATTATATATCAGAAAACTGAATTTGACGTCTGTCGAGTTAATAATTTAGCTTTCAATTAAATTGATTTAAGCATTATCAAATCACGCTGCAGGATTTCTTTTTAGGCTCAAAATTGTGATTGCAATATTATCCTATTTTTTACGGCAGATTTGAAGTGTGCGAAAAATTTAACATCCGAATACGATATTTAGTAATGTTGAAACAATTAATTTGTTGACCCTGAAAATGGGCCCGGAAAGTAGAAAACTATAGACGTTGTGAAATATTATTGTTTAAGTTTTCTGAACCTCATTACTGGATCTTTTGTAATTTTTCCGTTCCTTCGACTGGACTGGTCAGTTTTTGGGACCAATACCAAAAACAGACCCAACTTCAACATTGTTATAATGTAAACATCTTTTTTTAATGACATTTTCGGCCCCAAAAGAATCGATTATGTTAATATTCATTCAGTTTTTTGGACTCGACTACTTTCGAGATTCTTCGCAAGAAATGTACACTAGCGACATCTTGCGGATTAATATTTACCTGCGTCAGTAAATCGATTCAAAATACTAAAATTTTACTATATTATACTATATATATGTTCGTGTTGAAAGTTTTCAAAACAACACAAGTCGATGTGTAAGGTGTATTTATTTGCCCTAGGGATATATACATCTATAGTTTAGTAACTATATAATAAAAAGATGTATATATATATATATTGATCGATGGAAATGAAACGAAAACAAAATTTCAGTAGAAAAAACAATACTTGCAAATTTAAAAAAAAAATTATAAATTTATAATTTCGAATAATATTCAAAAAATTAAATTATATTCGAAAACCAATATAAATAATCTTAAATTTGTTTTTCACACAGGTAACAATCAATTTTCCTAATTTCTTATCCGTTCGAAGTATCCTGTCTCATCTATATATTTGAGATGGAATACAATATTTCAAAGTTTGCAATTTTGACAACAACAAGAAGCACGCGGATATTCACTGGCCGTATGTCTGCTTGATAACCGATCTGTGATAAGGCAAAAAAAAAAAGAAAGAAAATTAACGTGCATTTCAAATTACTTCTAGGAAGCCATTTGTGTGAGCATGTCAAACGATCCCCTGATCGCACTGTGATGGAAATTTCATGTAACTATCACACCACGTGTTTCAACAGAAAGGAGCTTGCGTTAGACAATACAAATGTATTAACATTTTTTTTTTTTTTTGAATAAAACATATTTTACTTTACATTTATAAAATAATAAAATAGATAATTTTATGTATATAATACATGTACATTGATAAAACTAGAGGCCTCCGGCTGCCAACCTCATTCCTTTTTTTATTCACGTTTTTGGGGTCATTGATCGCAAATCTTTTGTCAGATTTGCAAAATTCTTTAGAACCACTTTAATGTAAGGAAAGATAAAGCCTTTTACTAATTTTTTCATACTAATTGATTTTCGCATATATATGTATACGGCTACGTTGTATTTTAAAATATTTGATTCTGAATGGAGGTCAGACAATTTTTCAATCATTTTTTTTTTTCTGTTTGAGGCATGAATTGATAAATGCACAATTACATTATGTTACCTAATGCCACACAATATAGTTACTTATGAAATTGAAAAACATTATTTTATCTCCACATTTACCCGAGTGATCGTCTTAGACCTCTCAGTAGAGTATCACTTGAAAGTAGACCAAAAAAGACACTATAGGTAAAAGAAACCAGAAGACGTCAAAACAATATTGTCATCTTATGTTTCATTTAACAATTAAGAACATACGAACGTCATTGTATGTAACTCTCAGATGCCAATAGAGTCGTTTATTATTATTATTATTATTTCTGACGTGACAATATTCCATAATTAATTACAAATCTTTTAAATGTATATACCTTATACAAGTTTATTATACAAAATACTTAATTCTTCATCCAATCACTTGAATGCTTTATCAAGCATAGTCTGTTTCAGTACATTGCCCGCAGGAAGAAACCATGGCAAAAAGAAATCACGTCGACGATGACGATGCACCCGTCGATGTCGTTATACGTCACTAAACCGTGTATGTAGGTAGTACATAGGCATATATATAATACGCTAAAGCGTAAATTACGTCATCGCATAAATAGCTTTATCGCACGTGTAACAATAAATGCGAGATGCAACGCGTGACAGAGAATAGACCCTGTTGACCATTCGAGTAAACCATAAAGGTATTAATGTCCAAAGTTGGCCGTGTGTAATAACGCGAACAAAGAATTTCGGTAATGATCAGTGATTTGTTGATTTTACGAAATTATTTCAAAAACCGTAAACAATTTAATTGAGGGAAAATCGATACATTGGTTTGCTCCCGAATAATTGACATCAATGACGGAATGGAATTTCGGAGAAAAGAGGCACACATAATTGCCCGATAACATATACGATATATATATGTATATACATATATGTCAATTCAACACTGCTCCGTTTGTTCCAGTTATCAACGAGAATCATGCGCCTTCGACTCATTCAATCAGTATAGCCATTGGATGGAAAGGCTTCCTCTTAATCGTGAAATTTATTATTGTTAAATTTATTGGTCATTCACATTTATTGGACATTCAAGCGATGAATCACGTGCATTGTATAAGCAGTGGGTATACATCGACCGATCCGTTCGGACATTGGTTTCATTGCATGACGTATAGTAATTCAGTAGTGAAATCTACAATTTCACGAATCGCGACATAATTTTTTTGCACAATTAAGAAATACTCCGTTAAAATACTACATGGATTAATTTTTTGATACATTTTTCAATGGAAAGACGATGAAAAAAATTTGATTTAAATTGATTTCCATTTTTAGTTCCGTTTTCCAATTCATTGAGTTCTTTGGATTCGACTACTTTCGAGAAACTTTGTGGTTAATGTTACTTACGTCTGTAAATAGATTAAAAAATAGTAAAATGAAAATGTGATATTATATGTTCGTCTTGAAAGTTTTCAAAACTTCGGAAGATAATGTAAGGTGTATTTATATGTCATTTGAACTATGCAGGAACTTAATAAACATCAAGTTTAGTAACTAATTAAAGGACGTGTAAATTTCGAGGACTAAAATCGTATAAAGAGAAAACACACAAACACACATATATACAAAGGAAGCAACCAGTAAACATAAACGAAGACATACAAAGAAACGAAAACATACAAAGAAACGAAAACAAAATTTCAAATAAAATACAGATGTAAGGGAAAACAGTAAACATATTCGTGTAAAACTGAATATGTTTATATTTATTTTTTTTATATAAATGTGAAAACGTTTGTTTTGAAATGTTTATTTATACGAAAATAAATATGTCAATCACTAATCGACAGATATTATTATTCGTTTGCAAATATTTACTTCCTATATAAAATATAAATCTTCATACTCTCATGAACCGCACTCCCTTCCAATTCTGTGAAATCTCGTCGAATACTTTCAATTGTATGTATAATCACGTCGTTGTGCGTTGGAATTTATTTATAACCTAAAAGTTTTTCTCCACGCGTCCGACAAATTTGTGGTAGGCCAGTTTGAAAGACATTTTCATTGACGCCTCTTAACAATGACGCACGTAGTGTGATCGGATAACGAGAGGTTGTGTATTATTAATAGCTTCATATAATGAAGCTACGTATAGAGTATGGACATAATATATGTATATAGTCATATATTTATGTCGTATAAGTGATGCACATATACGTAATACGTGTAACTGTGAATATTGTAAATATATAGTAATACGTCTTTCATTCAATGGCTTGAAAATTACTTTCTCGAAATCGATTTCACTTATTGCCTGTCATTGTATTGAAAATTGGTCGCTCGTAAAAAATGACCATATGTTTTTTCATCAAATGTTCACGTTTAAGACTGTAATATATATCGAAGATGGTATAGCCCCCTCCCCAGGCCAAAAAACAAGAACGATTTAAACACGCATAACCTTATATTAATTTAGTATCAAAAAATGTTTTAAAAGGCTCAAAATTTGACGGAAAGCAATATAGAATCTGACGGTTATCGATTTATTTAAATTGACCAATTACAAGTTGAGATATCCACAATCTTGAAGAAAATAATGTACTAAAATTAAAAAAATTGTATCTTTCTTCTTGAGGAAAATGATGAATGAGCACTCGCTAAATACTCGGGATTATATATACCGAGTAGCAAACGTCGGTTTTTTAAATCGACCAAGCAGAAATCGAGATATCCCGTAAAAATTCATAATGAATTCGTCAAACGTGTCCTCATTATGCATTCGTAAAATATTTGCTAATAGTGAACTCGCAAAAGGCTCGTAAAAATGAGTCCATAATGAATTCGTAAAATATGTGATTGTAGTGAACTCGCAAAATGTGTTCTTTTACTATGATTGGCAAAAAATTGCGAAAAGATCTAAGTTAAGGTAATTAAGATTAATAAATTAATAAGTAATAAAAATCGGGTGACAATACTCCTTATAATATGTCAAGAATAAAGGAAAGCACCAATTTGTATGTAATAAATATAGGATCTAAACTTATTAGAATGCCTTTTTATTATATGTAATAATCGATTTGTTATTTTAAAAGATAATTTAATTCTAGAGTTTTAAACTTTCCCTAATTTATTTCTATACGATGATGTTTTCATTTTGTCAAAATCAAACGCATAGAATACAAAAACTTTTTTTCCTTATTTGAAAACGTGTGATATCTGTTTATTTTCTTTTCTCTTACCCATATATATACGTAAACCCCTGAACGTATAAGTTTCAGAAAATAATGTACTGTATGATAATATATATGCTAAAATCAATTATATGAATAGTACAAAACATTATTTCGAATTTAGCTGATTTTGTCATTTTTTTATTGTAACAACTCATACCGATTGATAACAGTCTGTTCTTTGGTATATGTGTATGCGCATACATTTTTCATTTGTATTGGATTTAATCCCAAACTTATCGTAGTTATCCAAAGTATCTTACAATTCTTTCAATTTACAGAATTATTGATGAAACATTATATAATAGATGACCAACTATTTGTTCAATAAAGTGCACAGAAAAAAAGTATTGTTTGGAGCAACTATTCTATGGTTATACATAGCTAGTCGACACAGCCATACAAATTGTTGTGTCGACCAGAAGAATGGTCATGTCAATTATAGTTGGATGTATTGTAATTGAAAGCAAGTTATTGGATGAACAATTTTCACATATTTTTACATATATTTACCGAACATCAATTATGAAAAGGTAAAAAGTCCACATGTGTCGGAATTATTCAACTATACTATACGTTACACCAACAAATTATTTTTGTTTAAAAATTATTCAAGCAAAGATATAATGGAAATAAATTATTAGAAATAAAACACACTATATAAATCTGTTATGGATTAAATAAGAAACACAGTGTTATACGCTGGAAATGTTTAACACGTTAATAGGCACGTGGACTTTTTATATCGTGTAAAAATAAATGCACGTGGCTAATGCATTGATTTCTATATGAATATCTTATTAAGTAGTTATTAAGTGGTAATATTTAAGAAAATTTATATTTATTTTTTGTTTTTATCTTTATATATATTATGTTTTATTTTAAATAAAATATTTTGTTTTTAATAGAATATTTTGTTTGTGAATGTCAGTTGGTTTGTATATCTATATTCTTTTTATGCTTGGATAATTATGTACATTATTCTTTAAGATGTGTTGAATGTTACCAGCTTATAATGTTTTTATTGTAATTCATCATGAAAATGAAAAAAAAAAAATCATTTTTAAGTACAGAATCTACAGAATACCTAAATGTGTAGAATTCATTTTAATAACTGTAAGCTAAATTATAAGACGTAGTCTTGTTCCAAGACAGTACAATAGACAAATCTGGTTAAATCGGTACATTCTTCCATTTGATATCTATATGTCATTTAAAAACTAAATGTATAACATAAATATAAATAAATATATAAGACAACCCTATATCAACCAAAATAAAATATATCATAGTTTTGTTCTAAAATTATAGTATATAAAACAAAATGTACAATATACATAAGACACTTTTTAATTATTTTTTTTTTTACGGGGGCGTAAAATAAGACTAATATGCAAATGAAGGCGTAAAATTGAATTTTACGCCCTGCGGGTCTAAATAATGTTCGTATTACAGGCGTAAATTTGTACACCCTTAATACGAAAACTACTATTACTACTTATAGTAACATTGTATGTATTTAAAAATGATTAAACGTTTTGATCGTATTGAAATTAATATCTTGACACAAAACTTACCCAAATAAAATTATTAAATTACACTACGGAGAACAATTTTCTTTTACATTTTACTATACACCAGATGGCATTTTGAGAACAAACTTTCGCCATGAGAAAAATTGCCATTATTTACTATAAATAAATAATTTATTGTGAAAGTTACATTTTTTGAATTTTTACTATGGTAAAAATTTACAAGAAAATCTTTCTCCATATATTGTTAAACAAAAAATTAGTCAAAATTCTCACGCTCATTGAAAATAGTTAAAACACTCATAATTAGAAAATATCCGTAATTAGTAAAACGTTCTCTGACACATCTTACAAAATGACATTAAAATTTCAGTTTACATTCCATCTAATTTACACTAATTTCGCGTTATGACAAATAAAATTCAGTCATTTCGAACGAATAGCACTATATTCGTATACCGTATTATAAATATTGTCGATTCATTCACATTTATGAATGAATCATGCACGGTAAAAATTTATTTCAAACTTCAAACATCGACCTTATATATTTATAGGACTGTTTTATAAGGGGTTGGAACAAATTTCATTGAATAAAATGCCGTAAAAGCGGGGACAATATGAAATACCCCGAGCAAAATGTTTGTGCGTCTAGTGTACGTAATGGTCGGATATTTGCCAACTTCACACGTCATATAGTGACTTGTCGAACGTAACTCTGATGCCAACTCGTGATATAATATTCAAGTAACGGCCAAAACTGAAATTCCATCAACTCAATACAATGTACAAGTGATTCATTTGAATAATACACGAATTATCAATACGAAAACAAACAAAATTCATTATTACGGCATCCAGCAATAAGAGCAACAATCAACGGAATTGGACGTAACGAATCTTGGATATAAACGTTTAACATTTCACCCGACCATATGATGACTACATTTAATCATTATGTCAAACCTTTTATCAAATTCAAAACGGGATATTTATATATAATATCCATATATAGAATACACACACATGTATGTAAAATTTTCATTTCTGAAACATCCGCAAACATCTCAAAAAATATGAAAAGTTTCATCGGTATTCTAAATGAAAGAACTGAACAAAAAGGCACATCAAGAAAATTGTTTTCAGAATTATAAATCTCGAATTCATTTAGAATACTTTTATTACTGATGAAATTTTTCATATTTTTCAAAATGTTCGCGGATATTTCAGAAACGAAAATGTCGATACAATTTATTTTTTGGTGGCTTGCTCATCAACCACTGTGATTAGTACTTATATAACACAATAGAAATTGTGACACACAATATGAGCGAACAATCAATTTTTCTTAATTTGAACTGTCTCAATTACGAATACTTCCGTCAATTGCGGTCACGCTGTAATGCGTAATGTCAGTCGGAATCAATATATATCAAGACAATGTCCACCGTGTAATGAATAATTGCAAAAAAACTAGTATTCTTTGTTTATTTTATTTTTTTTAATTTTTCTTGGAAAAAATAGAATACCCGATTTTCTTTATTTTTTAACTTAATTTGATTTATTCAGAAAAATGTTTCTTTTCTGTTTTTTTTCATTTTTTTTTTTTTTTTTTTTTTTTTTTTTTTTTTTTTTTTTTTTTTTTTTTTTTTTTATTTTATTTTTTTTTTTTTTTTTTTTTTTTTTCTGAGTTTTTTTACTTTTTTTAAATTTTTTTTTTTTCTTATCGGCTCGATTTTCATTCTTTTGTTAACTATAATAAACAGTGCGATACAATTAGCTAATATAGTTAGGTAATCTGCCATTTAGGTTCCAATTTTATGTAAACCCTTAATTCAACGCTTTTAATTACTATTGGTATGCGTTTCTATCTAACTGCTAAGGAGTGCCTCTGATTACTGCATTTAATTGCAACAGTATCGCTTGTTGCGATCCTTATAGTACAACATGAAACCAGTTTATAGGCATTTTTTCTGGACTCCATTACCTTTTAGCATATAGAAGTCAGAAAAAATTGACGTAGACTCGTATAATTTTCTGCTTGAAATATTATCTTTTTTTTAATCATGAATTTTGAAAATTAAGCTTTCTGAAAGCTGCTCGGTCGGTAACGTCAAATATCCTAACCGAAAATATACAAATTAAACAGAACCGAGAGATATTTTCAAGTCCGTGGCCATTTGATGAAAATAACAGAAGTCAACTTAAAAAAAAGCATTCGGTCCGTATATACTTTTTTCTAATATTACGAATGACGAGAACAAAAAGTTGGACATGCTGAGTTCAAAAAGTACTCTTTAAGTACCTTCCTTGCGTCGATCTCGGAACTCATTTTTTAAGTACATCATTAAGAGCTCTTCTTGCGATCGTTAAAAAAACGAATGCAATTTTCGACATATACCTTATACGAGTACTTCATGAGTACTTGTTGTACTCTTTATGACCAAATTTGTACCTCTATTTAGGCTCGCTCTAAGAACTAAACATACATATATACAACATGGATTTTGCCTATCGCATTTCGCCGTACTTATAAATGATCTGATCTAACAGGTTCTGTTGTTCTGAAAATGGGTAAACATCGAAATACGAAGAACTCCATATTAGATCCATTTAACTCCTTTGTGCATGCATCTGGAACACTCGTGATTACGTCAAATGATGTTTACAAACTAATTGTAATTGGCTAACTCGAAAAACAATTAAACGTAATCATTGCCAATGTGAACGAAGCATTCCCCAAATGTATATAAACAATGTCAGAAACCTATTGTCAACGAGCACGCGATTGAGCGTCGCGATCAACAAATTCATTTACTGGCCATTCCAAGAAAACGTATGCTCTCTTACTTACTCTCGTCATTAGCTGTGTAGCGGCTGGTCGCCCCCGTTTCATCTCATCTGCTGGAATAAGAGACGACCACTTCGCGACATTGAGGATTTCCCGTGGGCTCTATTGGAAAACGATGGTCGGAAGTTTCTCATTATAGAGGCGCGAAATAAAAAAGCATTCTCTTTCAATTGGCGTACCCGCGGATAGATTTTAAAGAGCGTGACGCGTGCTGCGGCTCACGCATGCGCAATTACACCGTGGACCACGTATAGGCATCAGCTGCCTTGTCCCTGTTGCATCAGTTCCACTCGACGCCTCGGTCGGAGAGGTCTTCGAGAAGATATTTTCGTCGCAGGACGAGCATTGTTTCCAAAGTGTCTTCTGTGATTGTTTGCAAAGTTGCTGCCTGAAACGTCAGTTTTTTATTAAGAAAAGATCCCATATAGTAAAACGAAGTTTGAATTTGACTATCATCATCGAAAAGGTTCATTGATCCGGCAAATCAATTTGGTCTCTGTAAGAGCAGTGCTTTTTTCCAAGTTGGAAGAGATAAAAGTTTCATTCGTTACTGATCCAAACAACCTGGGTCGGTTACCAAAATAAACGTCGTATCCAGTGTTGATCATTCGCCACTATACCGAGATAAAAGGATTCAAGTGTCAAGACTCCTCCGATCTTCAGGGTTCGCGGGGTTCGGTCCAAGAAGGTTGTCTCGTCACATGTCTCTGAATCTCGTCGAAGACGCCATGAAATCCAACGCCGCAACCAAAATCCAGGCTGGATTCCGTGGCTACAGGGTGCGCAAACAACTGAAGGAATCCAAGGCGAAAGGAAATCTCAAAAACAACGACAATGACCGGGAATACAAAAAGCGGGATTCTAAGACGAGCCTGGAAGAGCAGTCTGCGACCAAGATTCAGGCGGGCATTAGGGGCTTCCTGGTCCGTAAGAGACAACAGGAGCAGCAAGATGCGGCGACGAGGATCCAGGCTGGATTCCGAGGATTCAGGACGCGCAAGCTCCTGAAGCAGAACGGCCAGTGACTGTACGGGAATATTCGAAAGATATTGTTCAATCCCGGAATGGACTACGGGGAAAGAGCCGCGAATGGACTCATTGATCTAGATGCACGCAAAGTTGTATTAGGATACGTAAGCTTCTGTACGGATAAATTGTACGTCAAGAATTTTACATCCGCGCGAAACACCAACCACAATGGCGGGAAAAAAGTTGGCGCCAGGACAAGATGCTATATGCGTAAGATTTTATTAATGTCTTTAGCGCTTATTTCATGCTAATATAGGGCAATTTTTAGATATAAGCAGTGACGGGTTTCCTGCGAAAAACATTTCAAAAATTGTTTTGTTTTTTACACCCTTGGTTCGGGATGTTCGCGTCAGTATCTTTCCAGATGTTCTTGGCTTTGGGTACTGATCAGAATTGATGGTCATGTCATGATGTATGATGTTGGTCTCTTTATGTTTGCTAATTGTCACGGTTGAAATTAAATATTGACCATTATTAATTGCACGTGACACGAGTAGTGATAAATCACTTCCTATTACAAATTTGTTCGTTAGAAGCATCGCTTCAGACGCAAATATCACTTCCTGAACAGAAATGACATTTATTTAAAAATCATCCGGTCTCATTTCATTGCAAGTAGTTTTATAATCGTGTCGAGGTTCTCGTTTTAATGAAATTTAGATTTTTCTTAGGTCTGATATGAAATTATTACATTTTCTTCGTGTTTGATCTTTCATCTTTGTTCTGGACTTTTTTAAATCTCATAAATCATAACGGATTTAAAAAAACTAAATTAAAATGTATTTTTTATCATGAAAAATCGAACAAAGAATGTGTTTTTAACATTTTAAGGGTCGGTGGTGTAAATATGTACTCTAATTGTTTTGTGTTTTTGTTTTCATATTTTCGATGTATTTGAGCATTTTATACGTGCGTATATATACACTTTTTAAACTTTTGAAAGTCTAAGTTATTAAAATTTTGTAAAAATTGCAATAATTCATTTATTTATAAATAAATATAAAAAAAAAGGATCTGAAATATTTTTTCACTTATTTTCCATGCATACTTTTATGAGACATATTTTTCTCAGAATTTTTCGTATGTTAGTTTTACTTAAAAAAATAAAAAGAAAAATGGAAAATTTCGGAAAATCATTATTTAAAATATTTATCCGCCATATTGTATTCGACATTTTGAATTTTAGAAGTCCGACTTCTCATTTCTCATGTTTTTATACTGTAAATATACTAATGATGTGTGATGGTGTGCCCGTTACGAAAACAGCATTAAAAATTGGTGCAACTACAGTTTTCATAGTGAAAACCATAAAAAACCACATGGATCAAGTTTTTTTTTACATTTACATCAGCAAATATTGAAAATTTCGAAAATTCTTTGTAACCAGGATATGCGTTTCATTGGTATATACGTTTTTTTTTTCAATTTTCCTCGAAAACTTTTGGGGAAAAATTGTATAAAACATAAAATATCTATTGCAATAAGATTTACAACTTTACTCTACACAATTTTTTGAAATTTAATATATTTACTGGAGTAAATGCGAAAGACTAATTTTGTAAAAAAAAAATAATTTTAAGGTATTTCAATGTTTTTTTATCAATATATTATCAAAAATAAAATTTGAGTCAATTTTAATCGTCCAATTTCATGACCAAAACAATTAAGATTGCATTTATGGTTTACAAGACTATAACAATATAATACTAATAGGGTTTTGCGGTTGCTTTGTCTATTCATGTCAAATTTTTGTTTTTAATAATTTACAACCATGAACATAATTATTACAATAGTTATAACGATATTATACAACACAATGGTTTGATTTCATCATTGATGAAAATGACATTCTTACAAATCAACAATATCCCTGTTTTAATCAACAAAAGTAAAAAGATATCCAGAATAAATGCAAAAAGTATACCTTAAGTCTTCCTACGTGTCGATTTCTGAGCTCATTTTTTAAGATCTCAACAAGAACTCCCCATCAAAAAGAGCAAATAACATTATGAAAGATTTCAAATTTTTAAAAAGTTGAAAACGATTATTTGATTCCCGGTACGTCAAACATTTTAAAAATGCTTGACGTTAATTATAATGTAAAGTATTTTAATTAACGTGCAAGTTTATAGATTAAGTGTACTTTATTTTGTGTGTTACAGCATGTTTCGGAGGGAGAGATACATAGATCAAAGCTCCGGGATTGGACAACATTGACCTACATGGCATATGTTGGGCAAGCCCTCATTGGCTGCCATCTTTTGCTGTCCGCTCATTCATCCACCATCGTCGCTCCATCGTCTCTTGTTCGTCCATATATATGAGGAATTCTTCTGCCATCAATTTCTCCGAGCTTTTGTTTTGTTACCAGATTTTTCGACGAAGGCAAATACTTTTAGTTTTGTATAAATCGAGAAACTTTTTTTACTCCTTTCTTTTTTACCCATATTCGCTGAGATTTCTTAAAATCAGTTCAGTAGTTTCGGACGATAAGTGTCAGACATTTGACAAAAACACAATTTTGCAAAATTAAAAAAAAAATGTTGTCTTATGACTTATACGTTAGAACTCGAACTTGAAAACAAACAAAAAACTTTTCTCAACATCCTACAGCGTACTGTAATGCCTTAAATAATAATAGATGTAAAAATATGAGAAAAAAGCACGATCTGAAAGTTTAGAGTCGGTTTAAAAAAAAATGCAACAACCAAAAACATGATTTAAATTAAATTTAAAATGACATTCATTGAAAATTAATCGCAGGGAATAATAAAAATTCGATCGATCAAAATATTTCAGAGTTCCGTAACGAGTAGGTACGTAATTTCATGCAAGACATAATGTGATATTTACATCCATTTATGCAGTATTGTTACCTGAGTGTTCATAAAATAATATATGAACGGTAAAGTTAGATCCTGACTCTGAAAAATAGATTTGTTTTGTAAACAAAACGGGAGAAGAAATTTCTTATAAAAATAAGAAATATTCGTAAAAAATAAAATTAAGATTGATGAAATAACTTAATAAATATCGACAATATTCTAGGCTGGATTAGGTTAAAAATTCGACATGTATATATATTTTTTTTTATATCTCGTACGATCGAAGACGTACTTTCAGTGGTTAATCTATATTTTACCTGGTATTGTATCAATTTCAAGTTAAAAATCTGTTTCCCATAATATCAATGCAGTACACAATATCTCTTACATTAATTGTACATGACATTCTATGTATCATGCATATTTCAAGTCTATTAGAATAATAATCGAACGAATATATATAGGTCTGTATGTATACAGGATTATAAGTATTTAGTCATATATAATGTGGCGAGAAAATAATACCGTAAATATAATTTTGTTTTATACATAATTAAATATTATAAAAATTTTATATATGTAATGTATAACATGTTGTCATGTATATATTATACGTCACACATTGTATATGAATATATACGTATGTACATGAAATCTGACCATTTTTCGTGTCTAATCATCGATGAAAACAATTTTTTATAATAATTCATATGTTCAAATCTACCGAATAATATAGAAAGTTCTAGAATATTGTATGAAAAATGATCCAACAATGACGGAAATGAAGAATTAAACATTTTCAATTTCAAGAGCATGCAGTGATGTAAGTAAGTTACAGCGGGAGAAATAAATCCCGATTAAAGTCTCATGTCGTATATTTAGAGAGTCGGAGAAGCAAACATCAAGACACAGGCATATATAGTATGTATATATATATGAGAGAGACGATTCACGCACAAAATATGTAAACGCAAATAAAAACATCATTTGTGAGAGTAAATAAGACGTTCGAGCACTCCATGAGAAAAGTTGGGTTCAAAGAAAGGGTGTACTATTTACCCATACAGGAGCAAATTTTCCGATAGCATTTTTAAGATATATATATATAACCAATGAAAGTTTGTATGAATTTTCTATGTATGTATATAGTTCCAGAGACAGTAGTTTTAGGCTGCGAAGAATCGAAAAAAAAGTAGATTCGAAAAAGACACGTGCCTTATTATTATGAACATTTTGTACGTATATGGTATATGCATAAAAATTCGTAAAGAATGATGACCCCGATTACGAATGTTGGAAAGAAACATCATCGAAGTGACACTGTATAAATGTTGTCCTTACATGACGTTAAGTAAGACAATTATGTTTTAGATATATAAAAAAAAAACAGTATATTTCCGCACTACAAATGTATAGGTTAGAATTTATATACAAATACAATTGAAAATATTATTATTTTGTTCATTACTCGAAACGCTTAATTTATTACACCTGTGTCAAACTAAAAATTACATATTTTTAAGTGTAAAATATATATATAATCCTCCATATTATATCCGCCATTTTGAATATGGAAAATCTGACCCCAGTTTGTATTTAGTGAATTTGAAACGGACTTTTCTTATTCGCAATTTCGATGTCTCGAATTCTTTTCAATCCAATGTTTAATATTCAACTTTTCCCGACTGAATTATTATATCGAAATTTCAATCAAAAAAATCGAATTCCAATTCTGACGTAAATAATATGACCGTATATTTCATATTTTTTTCAATGTCCAAATTCGAGTTCCGGTTTTTCAGCCAACTTCAAGATACCTGACACAAAGTCCAAGTACAAAGTTTCTTCCTGGCATTATGCACATTTTTTATGTCAATTTTGTATACATTTAGCGGGCCGTAACAGCGTCCGCCATTTTGAATTTTCAAATATTACATACAGCATTCGAAAGTTGATACGTTCTTGAAATTTTAAATCCAAGCACATTTTTTTTTCTTTTTGATTTATCTATATGTTTTGGATATAAGTCGGTGATCATATATTGTAACAAATTTTACTTATATATATATTTTTTTTATATATAATGTATATTTATTAATTTATATAATTGTTAGACCTTATGTCTACGATTATATATAGTTCTGTGCAATTAAGTAATTATGAGACGACTACAAAATGAGTCAAGTAATTCGACTACCACGACAGCAATTACGTATACGTATTAATATACGTAATGAACAATTGGATGAAGACTGTGGAGGATGTCACGAGTAGAGTACACTTGCAACATGGCCAATTTTTTTCTCCTATATCTATATAATAAGTTATATTAATACATACCATAATAATATGATAAAATAACGATGATGAAGTTTTAAAATGGTTAAATATTAGTGAATAATTCTTGGTAATTGGACCAATTAAAAAATACTAAATCTTTAACGGTTCGACCGTTTATTACAGTCCTCCTCCTAAAAAAAAAAAAAAAAATGGAGTAAATCTTGATTATATAGCAAAAGTACAGGCGCAGAATTTTAAGGAAGTTTAACGTTTATCATCTTAAGTTATTTAGTACAAAGGTACGTTGCCTGAAATAACTTTTTTCAGCCGTTATTCGCACAGGAACCTGTAAGTACGAAAAATAATAATTAACAATGAATAATTAACAATAACATTTATAATTAATAATTTTTTAAAATATGTTTTACTCTTTTAAAAATTAAGAAAAAACGTGTTAAAACGCCTTAAAATTGATTTGAACTTGAAATTACATCTACTTTCGGTTTAATTTTAATATTTTAGGTTAGGAATTGACGTTATCGACCGAGTTGATTTAACTTACCCGTTCTTGGTCATTTTTACCTGACATTGCCAACAAATTTTTTATTTGTTTTGTCGCAATCTTAAGCGAATATGTTTTTTAAATATTATCAACAATCTTCATGTTGCAGAACGAAGACAATTATTATAACAATTATTTACGATAATGTGGACACAGTGAACTATTAAAAAAAACTATAAAAATCTCAACTTCAATAATAAAATTATTGAAACAGTATTAAAAAATTGACGTTTGTCAATAATAGTAATTGAACAGGTAGTTGATGTTTTATAAATTTTCCTTTAAATATAAATACGTTTCTAATAAATGAAATAAAATAAAAGTAAATACTCTTCTCGAAGTTATTGGAATAATGTAGGATTCTTAAACTTACTCAATGAGGCAGATGGAATGCTAATTTTGTGAAAATCGCGGCAGACAGATGCCAGACAGAATCACTCAGACTTCGTCCTACATTTTGCCAAGTGATGAAAATCTTGTACCCGACTTCACGGAATACATATATTTCTATTTTTTGATGAATTCTCAAATCAGGTTATTAACACTAGAGTCGAAGGACAGAGTATAGTGTTCCATTATTGCAATTGTGAGTACACACCTAATATTATATTAAAATATACTTCTCTGCAATCGAAAATGAATTTAAATATGAATTCAGAAACCTACTGCATTTTAATACATTATTCTACATTAAAAAAACAAACATTTGTATATTCAAATAAATATTTATTTTAATAATATCGAGTAAATATATATTTACTTGAATTAAGAAAATATTTCCTTCTTTTTAGAAGGAAAATCTTTCCTTAAATCAAGTAAATATTTACTTGCTATACTATATACAACAATCCATTTACTTGAAAATAGGATTTTTTTAAGTTAACTTATAATAGTTAAAAAATTGATAAATCATATTATATTAAACCTTAAATTTTGTATTATCTGGTTTCGTTAATTTAACTTAATTGTTATTTGATTAACCATTAACTCAACTTCTACTTCAACAGTTAAGTGACTTAGTTAAAAAAATAAAATAATTACTTAATCGACCCTGCTTTGCAATAAATATTTTGCAAAAATTGACATCCATTACATCGAAATGTTTTAAATGTTTCAAGTAGTTTCTTTTCTTTTTAATATTTACAATATTTAATTACATTTATGATGGTTTAATAAATTTCGACCGGCCATATTGTATCCGCCATTGTTAATTTATTCGTTTCGTTATCAGCGACCTCAAAAATCACCTGATAATAAATTCGATGGTTCAACAATGTTTTGATCAGCCATATTGAATTTCTTCATTTCGTCGTCAGACTCGTAATCAGCAACCTCGAAAGGTCGTCGTGTGCTCTGGATCTTATTTCTTCACACATTTTGTGTTTTTAATGAGTTATTGGCGGCCATTTTAAAATTTCCAAGATGGTTTTGAAATATTAGGAAAATTTATTTAAAAAGTACAACTGGTCTGATACTACTTATGAAACATGTTAGAGCTGACTACGAACAGATTTTCGACATGAAAAAAATTGTAGAAAAAAAAAGTTATTTTCATATTGTTAATAATAATGTTTTTAGCATTACGTGTGAATTCTGCAAATGGAATCTGAAAATGCAGAAAATTTTCCATTAGAAATGTCCAATGATTTCTTTTTTCTCAAAGTGTTCATATTAAAAATAAAAGACGAAAAAGTGTAAACAGATGCACGATACCTTGAAAATAGAACAAAAGTTCACATTTCTTAAAACTTTCACGGAAATATACAGAGCAGACGAAAAATAAACATATGCATTGTCATACCGGAGCGCCACTACACACGTGTCACTGCTTATATATATAGAAGTTCCTTTTAATAATCAAATGCAATTTGACTTCTGGTCTCGAGAGGCGGATGGCAGCACTTGTTTAATATTCGTTCCCAATAATAATCCGGACATTTTTTACTTTTATACTTGCTGTTTTTAAAGCCCAGTAATTAAACAATATATCTGTATTGCCATTTTTCCAGATTTTTAGTCGATTGTCGGAGTAATAAACGTCTAACGTACGGCACACTTTTTAATTTATTATCCCATTACACAATATTATTTATCTCGCAGCGTATAAAAAGTATAAACACGAGTTCGTCGAACAAGGACTCGATTGTATAAATAACTCGTTTCTGATCGTGATAAATGAGCGCTTAATAAACGGAGGTTATATATATTAATTTGTCTATCCGGGAGGAAGTCGCGATTTGTATTTATGTCGTCTATTATTAAACTGATGGCCGTGATATATATCGATGGAATTTAGTAATCAGCTGATGACTGACACGCTGGAACGTCGATTAACGTTTTGCTGTATTTCAAGTGCGTTCTCTTTTAATGTATATTAGACTATTTTCATCAATGAATGAATTATTTTCCGGGGCTTAATTATATATTCGTTTTGCAAATAAACAATAGAGCTATATTTACATTTCGTTAATGTGAATTCCATACTCGTCGGTCACTCTTTTTAAAATGTTTACTCGCAGACATTAGTAAATAATGAATACATTTAAACTAAAAAATTCCTTTGCCATTTCCAAACCAGAGTCCAAATCTCCAAAAAAAAAAAAAAAGAAACATTCGAAGCAGACGGAAAAGTTTCCTTTTACGACCTAGTGAGCGGGCGGAAAGAGGGTACATTTTATCAATATCGAAAAAAAATAAAGGTAAAAGGTACAGGAGACAGAGGTGTACGCTGGTGAAAATCAAAGAACGACCATTAGCTCTGCATTAGATAGTTTATTTGCATAAAAATCCAGTGCCACAGACAATAGTAAGCACGATGAAATAAAAATATCTCAATACATACTTGCCCGCGTTAACGTAAAATCGGTACAATAATTGGATCGCTTCTTACTATACATATACACATATAATGTAAATGCCGTTCCCGTTAAAATGCACACTGGTTGACTAGTTCACGATGAAATCATATGAAATACTAAATAATAACATGATACAAAATCGAAACAGCGGACCCTCCCCTCGCGTCCCGCAATACTGATAACCCTCAATTGATTCTCCCCTATATATATATGATTCTACACCCTTCGGTCCGCTGCTCTTGGTCTCGCGCCATTTTTTCTTTCTCTTTCCCACCCTAAACCATCCGGAGCGACTTGAATGACAATACAACCGATTCTCCGCACTATACAATGATAAGTTGACTACGTGGGTCGCTTGAGTGGATCGAAGATATTCCAGCTATAACTAATACAACTAAACTAAAAAACAATTGTTCTATTTATGCTCGCATTAGGGTCGTAGAAGCTAAATTAGATAAGTGATTGACAGGCACGAAAGGATGGGGGTGGAGGAACCTACAACATAAATTACATTACGACGATTCGAGTACAAGTGCGATCGTGCGAGTTCTGGGGAGTTTTTCCGGTACTCGAGTTATTCACAGCCAAAATGCGCGGCCTGCCAGTCATTATCGACCACTGATCGTACCATTATTTCCCGATCCTGCCCCAATTACGACAACGATATTAAGACTTTGCTAAATCCTCCTCGAGCTTTTCTGACTTCTATCCAGTCGTGCGGTAGCATTAACAGTTTGGTAAACAAACGATTAGGACAGAGCTTCGACTTCCTACCGATTGGTCATCGCTCGGGAGATTGATCTAAAAAATTTTCTCGGCCTCACAATTGTGCTGGTCCAAACAATGACGTGTGACAATCGATGAGACATTGACTCAATTTACGTATAGGTGTGACATTTCAGGCAACATGTAAAGATCTTAAACTTGATGACTTTTATAATGCAACCTTACCCATCGATACTCATCGTGGAAAAGATCATTATCAGCACGATGACAGGTATAGCGTATAAATTACCTTCATCTTTTCAACATGCATTGTTTGATGTTCTCCATCAGTAGCTTCCCAAAATCCACAAAAGAAGCTGTATGATGTCTCGGTCATATACGAAATGAAGGAAAAAAGCTCTATTTTTTTGTTGTCTGCAATCGAGGAATTCAAGAATAGCCTGAGGCTGATTTAGCATCGAAATAAGGCATGGCAGCGGTTATCACATTTGTCCGAGCAATGTACCTAGTGAGATCTCTTCTTGGAATGAACAATAAATAGTATGAGTTTCGCGAGCGCAGTTTTCGTGAATAGATCATAGGGTATTGTCGCTTTACTTCTCGACCTGTAAGCCCTGCATATTCTCGTGACGACGTGATTGGAACTGCTCGAAAGCCGGACAGAAGCCTGAGTAACATTCTAAAGTGTCTATGCTGCAGCCGGTGCACTTATTGCACCGGCAGTACATGCCGTCCCCGCAAACGCCATATTTGTTCCGTTGACCACCACACATCTCGCCGGGACCCTGCAAATCGAGTCACATAATGTTCGCCATCAGTTGCGAAATTTTATTTAATGGAATTTGATTAAAAATAACATGAGATTTAAAGGGGATTGATATTTATTTATTAATTTTATAATATATTCATTTCCATCCAATTGATGATGATACCTACTTTCAAACATTCCCGAACACCACACCATCGTGAGAAAGCAGATCCATGTTTGCACTTCTCGCAGTTTTCACCACAATCTTCACATTCCATTCTTTGTTCTCCGCGTTCTATTATGGTTGTTGGATAGGCGATTGATCTGTGGAAATGAAAGATAAAACTATATGAGGATAAATGCTTCTGTTTTCAAATGCCATTATTGGCCATTTTGCGGAGATCTTATTGTAATGCTTGAAATGGAAGTGAAAGAAACAAAACTTCGGGAAAGAAGGGCTTGAATAATTTTAAATTCTAATTTTTCGAAAAAGATTACTACCTTATCGACCTTGTATATACTTAAGGAACTTTTCGTCGGTAATGTCAATTCCTAACTTCAAAAGCCTTAGGATACTTTTATTTTGTTTTTTTTTTGTTTTTTTTTTTGTAAGAAATTTTGTTAGAAAAGAAAACAGTAATATCGACTGAGAACTTATTATCCACTCATTCGAGGCCATGTGGAAAGTAAAAAAGGGCGAATTTAAAATTATTAAAATGTTTTTTTTTTTTAATTTAGGTCTTACCCTAATTCTACGAAATGAATATATGATTCCCAATAAAAATAGTATGAGATTGGATGGAAATTGATTGAAAGATATTGAACATGAAGAAAAAGAAAATTTGAAGATTATTCAAATTTCCACAAAATGAGTACAAAAAGAACTCATTCCTAGATTTCTACGTTCGTTTGTTTTTTTACTGTAACTTCTTTAAGAACTCTTTTTGAGTTTTTAACAAGACAAGCTTAAAAATTTTATCTGACTTTAAAAAATTAATAAAGAAGGACTTTAAAAAATTAATTTAGATGTCAAATGTTTACGTCATGGAATTTTTTAATGACTTTATATAATAAATTAACATTGTGATGATAAACATGTCACTTTTAGTAATAGTATTTGAATAAATTTCAGTCGAATTATATAATTACTTACAATGGCAACATAGTGAAGAAAGCAATCAAGCAGACAGTTTGAATAGCCGACATGTCGTCTCGCAGATCTGAAAACAGAAAGATAAAAGACACGTTTGAATCAGTAAAAATGTGATGTAATAAATCTTAAATGTATTTAAATTAGGTATAATTTATTCAAGTTACTCTTCATCCAGATACGTTCAAAAAGATAATACGTCAATTATTGTTGGACACTAATGTGCTCGCGTAGAGTATAAATGATTTCATGCCAAGTATATATACTAAATTTCCATTACAATAATTGTGTTTTATTTTTATAAAAATGTGCTGTAATAAAACTCACGATAAAACAATATTTTAATTTTATTGCATTATATTGCTTCAAATTTCTTTAGAAATGAATTTCATTGTTAGTAATTAATAATACATTCTTGAACAATTAATTAATTAATTAATTTAGAAGAATAAACTGTATCTCTTCCTCGGCGTTATTTTCTTTTACATTAAAAATTGATGCAATAAAAAAATAGTTATTAATTAATAATAATTAGTAATTAATAATTAATAATAATAATAATAATAATAATAGTAATAATTAAATAAATAAATCAGAAACACGTATAATACATAAATCAGAAAAAATGAATGAAACAGCAATAAAAAGCTAAATCATTATATTTAGCAATTATTATCCAATAAAACGCATTCAACGCGAGTGGCTCAGTTTATCTGTAATATATATATATATAAATTGAGCCACGTTTATCAAATATGTTAATTTCCGTTTTAATAAATTTTTACGCAATGGATTTAGATTAAATTTCGTGACAAAATCTGAATTTTGCAAATGTCAATGACTTTTACAACGATTTATCTGTTGTCACAATTGCGAGACAATTGGATCTTTTTGATGTCACGAACGACGATGAATTAGGGGCTGAAAATTAAAGTCAATAATAATAATCTAGATCTTTGAAAATGAATAATGTACATAATTCAATGTACATTTTTAACTCGTTAATTATCTTGACTTGGAAAAATGTTACTTTACATATATTTTGAAAACAAAATTTTCACACGTGATTTCGATCATGATATCTCGCTAACTTCATTCGTTGCACACTTATAACTAACTTCCCAATAATTATAATTGACTACTTCATATGAAATAGTGAAGTGACCTAACCTAACCTATGAGAAGTGACAGTCGAAAAATACCAAAAATAAAAATCGTAATTTTGCGAGACGGGATAAAATAGTACATTGTGCAACTAGTGCGTAAAGTATGTGTTTTTTGAAAAAGACATTACGCACGAAATACACACAATACTTTTTATAAACGGCCACTTAGATAATAATGTTTTTGTGTTTCCAAAGTAAGCCATATATAAGGCCTTATAAAGTAAATTAATAAGTCGTCACTAATCAATTATTTCAGTACAAAAATAATTCTCTATTTCCTCCAAAAATCGTCACTTATCTTTTATGTTACTTCTGTTCCTCTATGCATTTAATACCAGTTAATGTTCAAGACTCATTGGAACATTTTTAAAAAATAATACACGTTTTCCTTGGAAAGCGTCTGTCAATATGATCAGGATGATTGTTTGTTATAGATTATGATATCGCTAATGAATGAAAGTTTACCATTCATCACTAACTTAATCCAATTCAATTGGAATTACCGTGCTTTCTCATTCGGGTGATAAAGATATAAAAATTATTGTTTATAAATATTTTCTTAATTTACGGGGTCTGAGATGATTAATGTAAAAGAGTCAAGGTGAGGCCCGTCTTCATTTCCTGCAACTGCACACGTTGCTTCCTCGCCGTCGTTATTTATACGTTGTATATATAGGAAATGAGTTTTATTTCTATTTGTATTGATCAATGTACGATTTTCTTTCGATTAATCTTGAAAAATCACTTTAAATTTTATGGAGAAAACTTGAGAAATTCTTTTTTCCCTTCTGGTCTTTTGGTAATCCCCCATCAACAGTAATGCGATTGTCCGAAGACCGCACGAGAGACACTAAAGTCTGAATTGAAAAATTGAAAACATGTTTGACATCTTTTGAGATACGAACCAATGCATATAATAATACCATGTCAATAAACCTTGCATTAAAACATAAAAAAAAAAATTTTATTATACTCTTGGCGTTAAGCGTTCGATGGTAACATTGAATTGCGTTATATATCGATAAGCTTTCTTCAACGCATGCTGGGGGCCGTTGTATTTATATAAACGTGACAGATATATAATCAGACATTAAAAAATGGTGCATATACACATTTCCTGACATAGATCAAAAAACATATTGATCGAATGCAAATCAGTAGTAGAACAACAATGCTTACATGGCAGACGAAGATATCGCTATTTACGTAATCGGTCTGATTGTTCGGTAAACAGTTCAGGATAACAGACTCCATTCTTATATTGGAAAAGTTTTCCTTTGCAAACGCAATGATGATTGGCAATAAACAAACTGCGCTCATTAGTCGTTCTTTGCTTTTGTCAATAAGATTCTAACCTAAAAAGTCATGACAAAAGAATCAAAAAAGGGTTGAAAAGAAAAGGACTCAGAAGAAAGATGAACTCAATAAAGGCATGATATGAGTTTCCCAAGAGTTTAATAACAACATTCAAATTTGGAAAACTTTTATAATATACCTAAGTGACATTTGAAAATTTTCAATTAATCGCAAAACATTTTCCACGTTTCCTTCAAAGAAACTTAATTGAGTTTATTATTTCGATTCTTGCAACATCTGGGTCGATTTCACGAGGTTACATAACAATAACGTATACGCGAGTTTTTGCAAATGCAATCAAGTTACACGAGTCATTTCATTCACGACAAATTAAATATATTATACGAATTATCTCCGATCATTTTTAAATTCAAATTCCTCATAATCCTTCTTTTTTTCATTTCTAAATCTAATTGTAATTGTCAGTCTCTTGTTTGCTTTAATTTTTCGACGATTACTTTTTCTATTTGCTATTTTCTTTCTCTTCCCTCTTCCTCATCTCCCTAACCCATTCTGATGTCTACTTCTTTACCTTAGATATTCTCTCTCTCTCTCAGTCTTAATGTCATTCTCCTTTATCAATTTTCTTTGAAACTTTATCTCTTTCTATTTCAATCGTTATCTCTTTCTCTTTCAATCTTCATCTATATCGCTTTCAATCTTTATCTCTTTCTTACTTTCTCTTTTAATCGTTATTCCTGGAACCTCATCTATTCTTTTTATCTCCACTTTCATAGCTTCTGATTGTCATACTTCCTTCTATTACCTGTTTCTCTCGTTTTTATTTGTGCACTTATTCCTTCCTATACAATTTTTCCTTTCTCTCTTCAAGGATTTTTATATTTTTAAAATTTTTTTCCAGCTCTTTTCTTACCTAACTCATCTTTATTATTTAATGGATTTTAATGCCTAATTTACTAAAATTTCTATAAAATTCCAATAATTAATAAAATTCTCTCTTAACAAGAATAGTTCACTCTTTGCAAAATGAAAGTTCACTCCAAGAAATTTAAAGAGAAATATTCGAGAGTAAATCGCGATCCATGCATATTTTTCAAATTCTCGTGTAGAATGACAAAATGGGTCAATATAACTTTTTCGTTCGTTATTTAACTCGACAATTATGCTAATTATTTTGTTATATATAGTATCAAATGTTTTATGAAATGTTTATTATTGTACAGACCATTATTAAAATATGAAGCTGATAAAAAATATATCTTTCATATCAATTTTTATTATGCTTCCTGTGTCGTTACGTTGTGAAAAAACATCCTAGTCTCTAAGACAGAACGATGCCTGATAGAAGCAGAAATTGCTTTATAGTACGACACAACGCCTCCTTTGTCGTATACATATAGTGTACATATTATATATATATATTATTAAACTCAACAAAAAATATAAGAACTATACATAAATAATATAACATAAAAAAAAATTTTGAATGAAAAATATCTTAAATAAATTTTGTGAATTCAAGCAATCTTTATTTTATCCTGACGCAGATGTCGCCGAATCTATATATTGTATTAATAAAAATGCGTATCAAATTTAAAAAAAATTTTTTTTTTATCTTTCTAATATTTCTCAATAATTACGTTATATCGATATTATGGGTTCCGAACGTTTGTGTCCCCACGAGGGAAATCTGAAATAGATCAAGGGTTATATATATACGAAGTTTTTTTTTTAATTTTTTTGCTAGCATGATAATTCTGTATAACATATAATATAGAATGACCAAAAAGATACCGGTGAAATTGGTTTAAAATTTAATGAGAACTTTCGGAAATAATTTATTTTCAAAAATTATTAGTCAATTTAAAACCAATTTCACCGGCATTTTTTTTTTCGAGAATTTTATAGGTTATGTATAATTATCCTACCAGAGCCTAAATTTTGAGAAATCGTTTCAATCATTTCGAATCGTTTTTAATGACTTTCAATCGTTTTTTATAATTTTTGATTATTTTAAATCTTTTTCGTAATTTCCTTGTTGCAATATTGGTAACTGTTCTACTTTAAATTCCCCTTTAAGTTACGTATATATGTACCAAATTAATTGGAATGAATACAAATGCAATCGTTTCGTAGTTTTTAAATCTTTATTAAATCCATTTCGAATGGTGTAAAATCCAATAATAATTAACCGAAAATTGAATGTATTACAATCTAATTTTATACGTGAAAAAAATTACGCTTGAATATAATTAGAAGTTTCACCTCTTCAACCTTTAATCACTAGGTAAAAATGATCAATAATAAAAAAACGTACATTTCAACAAAATAACAATACAACTCAAATTGGAAATAAAGTCTTATACTATTTTTTTTTTTTTGTTCATTGTTAAAGTTGCATTATGTTCCGAAACACTGATATTATCACAGAATCGGTGATATCTCGACGACCGAGTGATCAATATTAAAATTTTGTTTATAATTACTATGATACATTTCATTTCATTTCCTTTAATAATGAAGCAAGATACAAGATTACGGTTTGCTCATTCTTTTCTTGCAATCTGATATATCTCGACTTCTAATCGGTCAATTTTACAAAACCGATGACTGTTTTATTCGGTATATAATTCAGAGTATTTAGAATCCAGTAAACGAAAAGAAATTGAAAGGTATTGGCTAATTCCAAAATGTACAAAAAAGGAATTCAAATGAATTAATAAGTGAATGCATTAATGCCTTTTAAAAGTAATTACTTCCTTTGAATTCCTTTTTTGTACATTTTGGAATTGCCCAATATCTTTCCATTCATTTTCGTTTACTGATGAGAACGCATTCATCATTTTCCTCAATAAACTTAGAAAGATACCATTTTTTGAATTGTATTGCATTATTTTGTTTAATATTTCACATTCACACTCTGTATTTTTGCTGCAAATTGTGTATATTTTTTTAAAATCATTATTTGACTGTTTGAATTTGGTTATTTTACGTATTTATAAAATTAATCTTTTATTTTTTTCTCTCTCTTTCTTTTGTATCGGTCGTTTTCAATATTGTATATTATATATTTATACTATGTTTATATTTTATGTAAGGGCTTGTCCCGTATACTTCTGTAAAATAAAAAATAAAATAAAATTATTATGACACATTGTCTTTAATGAATTGAGCAATTATAATATTTCTTGAATTTGGCACATGTATTTTGTTAAAAATCTGGGATATCTCGACTTTTACTTGGTCGATTTTAAAAAATTGTTTACTGATTGATTCGGTATATACATTTCCGAGTCATTATAAAGTATACGCATATTCATCATTTTCCTCAATAAACTAAGAAAGATACAATTTCTTGAATTTTAGTACATTACTTCTTTCAAGACATTGTGGATATCTCGACTTCTAATTGGTCAATTTAAAAAAAACCGATAACCTTTATTATAGATGCGATATTATTTCCTCAAATTTTGAACCATTAATCCATTTTTTGACACTACATTGATAATGCTATGCGTGTTTAAAGTTTTTCATGATAGTGTTGACCTTCCCCCCATACCATTTTAGTACTAATTTTACTATATATAATTCATTTTACTAATCACATCTAAGTTGAGCCAACTTACGCAACTATAGTCCATGTGTATTTTTGACATATATTTTTCGTTCGTGATTTATAGCGCGTGGTACAAGAACACGGACAGATTTCTTATTAAATTTTTAGCGACCAAATTCAATGCCTCGATCCAACCTATGGTATTGGTCGATGTAAAAATGAGAAATTTTAAAAAATCGAAAGTGTAGACTATAAAATTCGAATGCATTTAAATAATAAAAAAAAAATAATAAATCCAATTGAAGCACACATATAGAATTCAAATGCATAGAAATGCCTAAAATTTTGAATCCATTTAAATCTATTTTCGATGACAGGATTTATCACGTGTATACGTCTGAGTCTCTTTCTCACGTTGTACAAAGAAATACTTAAAGTCAGCCAAGAAATGCCACTGAAATCTTGAATTGAACAAGAAATTTGACTGAACGTAAGGTAAACAAGCCCTTTTAAACAAGGACAGACTTTTGCACTATACATTGGCGATTTTAAGTATTTATTTTTACAGTGCAAGTTTCATGGGTAATTTACTAAAATCTGCATTTTCATTATTACACTGCGAACAAAGATTATATTTTCAAGTAAATATTTAGTTGAATTTATTATTTCCTCGCTATACTATTCAAATAAATATTCGCTTAATGAAAAAAGAAAATGGAGTCCAAATCAACTAAAAGTTTTCGACATCTGGTTCTGACGGAAACCCTTCAAACTAGATCTGAGTTAGATCCTGATCATATTTAACGGATCTTTTGGATCATTACTCTCGGGGTCAAATCCAGATGCGATCTGGATATGTGAATTCCATACAATCGATCAGATCAGAATTGATCAAAGTGTTAAGGCAAGTGTTAAGTTTGAAGGCAAATTTTTTTTAGGTTAGAATAAAATAGCTTTTCCTAGATGAAAACTAGACAGATTCTGTTTAGATCATGGACATAGATTGTTATCATGGCCCTATATATATGAAGCGTCTACCTGCGGATATTGGAGCTACATATAGTTTTCCAGTCTAGAACCAGTAATTATTCTTGGTAATCTAGACAGAATCGATACAGCGCCACGATTAATTTCTACTAGTGTAATATACTGGTATACCGAAAAGAAAAGTATTGTCGGAGCAACCATTTTATGGTTGTGTCAACTATACTATGGTTGTCACAACAATACTTTTTTTCCTATGAAACTACTTTATATATATAGTTGAATTAATAATGGAATATGAAATGAAAAAATAAAATATTCTCATTATAGTCACTTTATCAAAGTAATTAAGTACTTAAATCTCCAAAAATTTTCCCGGAAGTGTATAATGACACTTGTTTTGCACAACTTATATACGATAAGCACGGCATGATTTGAGAACGTAAGAAAAAAAAATGATTACATATCTTATATTTATTGAACGATTGCATTTCCGAGAGTATAAAGCTGCAATTTGCAGACTGATGATGGTCGAAAGAACAACATCGCTCGCTGCAGATCGCAGGGTTGCGATATGTCTGTATAGCGTTCCGAAGGTTTATGTATATACGTGACTCACCTCTCTTCGATAAATAAATTGATAGATCTAAGGAACGGTTGCCGGTCCAGAGACTTCCATCGACGTTACATCGTAAATTTTGGTGAAATTTGCCCATCCAAAGAATCAAGCATCCGGCCACATTCGCGCCCCGGAATCGCGACTCATCGTCCGGCGGTAATATACTTTTCGAAATTCTAAACAATGAGCGGGGATGATGTACGTCACTAAAAATAAAAAATCCGATGCTTTTTATAATGGAGTGTTTTTCAGAATAGCAAGTGCAACGACTCACGAGCGACTCGTCTCGCGAAACAGACGAAAGTGTAGTGTCCCACATTGGTACCAACAGATCCCCACTCTCTCTCTCTCTTTCTCTCTCTCTTTCTATCTCTCTTCCTCTTAGATCAGAGATTAAGGGGGTTATGTTTATCGTTTTCAGAAGACAAAACGCCACTTGTCCGCGTGTCATAGATTTGTCTCCATGCAATGCAGACCATTTCGACGGTCCTGGCAGACATCGCAGGCACCTGATGATGCATCAGTGTCCATCCATGAAGCGCGATCGATACTGGCGTCGATATACAGGAATTGTCCAATTTGGAAAATTATTGCAGTAACGGCGTGTTATCGGACTCAGGATGATAAAATACGAATGATTAGGGTTTTTGATTTATTATTTTACCGCGCCGACTCCAGGAACAAACTAATCATATATGATATACTTGAAAATATTTATAAATATACGATTTATTCTGCTTAGTTCCGGATCCCAGACTGCTCCGGTTAGTTCTTTGTATAGATCCTTCCATCTGATAGTTTCCGATACTTTGTTATCTCACTGCAGCTAAACGCGATTTCATTAAACTTTATTCAGATTTTATTTCATCTAATTCAGATGTACAGATCTGACCCAATTTTTGGATCACTTTGACGTCGACTCGATCATATCTGATTAAATCTGAAAGAAAGTTTTTATTTTTGATCAATCTTTGATCTAGTGTATCCATAGCGAATATAAAACTTTGGATAGCATCGAGTACAAAAAAATACTTATTTAGGCCTCTTATACTGGATAGTATGAATGATATCTATTTCAGTCCTTTTTAAAGCGTTACGAAGCAGCGGGGAATCCCCTACCCAGATATCTATATAATTTCCTATTGTGGGCTAATACCTCTCTCGCCGCGATAAACAAAAATAAGTTAACCTATAACCATAAAAAAACTACCTAAAAGGCGGCTTTACATTCCACATCGTGTAACTTTAGTGTCATCGAAATAGCCGCTTTGTACTTAAAAATGTCATCGAAATGGACAATAAACATATAAATATGCATATTCATAATATACAATGAGAGCTCTAGCCATATACTTAAAAAAATGAGCTTAGAAGTCGACGTAGGAAGAGGACTTAAAAAGAGTACTTTTTACACTCGTTTATTCCAACTTTTTACCTCTGCCAATTTGTAATTTAACGTAAGTCGACCCTATAGAATGAAAGCAACGAAATTTTATTACAAGTAATTCATCTTAATACGTTAAATATATCGGT
Organism: Trichopria nigra; assembly: GCA_030522945.1. NCBI lineage: Eukaryota > Metazoa > Arthropoda > Insecta > Hymenoptera > Diapriidae > Trichopria > Trichopria nigra. The sequence goes on from JAPYZR010000926.1 coordinate 38,506, forward strand.
TATATAGATCTGAATTAATAAAAAAGTTAAATAATTTAAGTCAATACTTGACTAAATTAACAAGTAACAAAGTTGAGTTAAAAAAATAATGTTATTAATGAGGAATGAAAAACAATACATCTTTAGAAAAACGTTAAGTTTAACCAAAAACTGCAACTATTATAACATTCTCGAATTGAATTTGTAACAAATTTCACGTGAGAAAGTTGAAAACGTCCTCGAAATTCAATAAATAAGAATGAACATTTAATCGAATGAAATGAAAATATCGAATTTTCAAAGTTTTTTTTTATGTAAATTTTGAGCTATTATAAATCAATTTTTCTTATATCAAACCGATAAAGTTATGACTGTTTAAATTGTTGGCCTCCCCCACCAATTCAATACGGATATATCTCAAAAACTAATCAGTTCTAAGTCCAGCCAACTTTCAACTATATATATATTCCTATATATATAGTCCACGCGCATTTTTAACGTACGTATATACATAATCACGGAGAGAAATTATCTTATTGCATTTTTAGTCCCATTATGATGTGAAACATGGACATTCGATAAAAAAACACTTCTAATATTCCAAGGGTAATTTAAAAAAAAAAAAAAAAAAAATGCCCCGCTTGGCATCCCTATAATGACAATTCCCATATGAGATCCCATGTGGGAATTCGACGTGAAATCCAGTACACGAAAATGTTTTTTGTAATGAACGAAATTATGTGATATTTTTTAAAGAATTTTAAACAAGGAAGAAACATGTTTTATAGTAATAGAAATCCTATTTCAAAATTCCCATATGGGATTTCTACTTCCAAAAAATTAAAAAAAAAAAATTAAACATAATGGTTCTGTTTTTGATTAAAATTTTTACCGTGCCACTCATTTCTTCTCGGAAATTATTTCTATTGCGATAAAAAACATGTTTCTTTCTTGTTAAAATTGTCTGAAAAATATACCAGAATTTTTTCGATTCCAAAAGACATCTTCATACGTGGGATTTCACGTAAAATTCCCTCGTGGGATCCCATATGGGAATTGTTGACACCGAAATATTCTCAGAATATCTCCAGAATATTCTGAAGACGTTCTGGAAATGTCAAATGTCCGCCCTTTATCATATTCTGGATGTGTTTGGACATATTTCAGAAGTATTCTCACAATTATGTCTCCATTTGCTGACGAAATATTCTGAACAAAATATCGAGAATATTCTGCACAGACGTTCAGGAAATGTCAAATATCCATCATTTTTTTTTTTTTTTTTGTTTGTTCTGCAGGTATTTCGAAATATTTTAGTATAGTATTTTGGGAATAACTGAGAGATCCTATATATTTCCAGAATATTTTATTTACAATATTTTCTATAAAATATGTAAAAAATTGATTGAAATTGTACGCTTTACATGATAATGTTACCTTATATATAATGCTGTTACGTTATAATCGTTACATTCTATTTTAATATTATATATATTATCAATAAATATTAAATGTGATCGTCCATTATTTTATTAACTTTTCGAAAAGTAATCCATATATAATTTATTCGCGTCCGGACGATAAAGTGCCCATGACTAGGCAATGCTTGAGGAAACTTTTCATTTTAACGCTTATCCTTCCTCATTTTCATTCGTCTTCTTTTATTTCTTATGACATTTCAATTCCCGATCTCCAGACAATAATAATTAACATTCAGTGCAGAGGTCGATACACAAATCTTTCATTAAGTATGTAAAAAATGAAAATAATAACCGGGTCACATGCTGCGCTTAGAACGGCATCCAGACACTGCAACTCCATTCAGCTGGGAATACAATAAACGGCAGCACAATAATAATAACAACAATAAAACATATAACGCTCGATTGCACGTCGCGAGGTTATTGAATGGCGAATCCATTAATATAAAACGTTTCTTTATTTTTTTCGATCTGCCGCGGTTTTTATTAGAAATCAGAAATCGAGACGTGCATATAGGAATCCGAAGTTCAAAAACACCAGCGACGAATATGTGTATATATATATAAGTGTGTTCGAACAATAAAAATAAACGCTCGCACAATCGAAAGAATTCCCATTGAGCAAGTCGATTGCGAATGCAAAATTAATGAGAATGATAAGAGACGATAATGAGAGGGTATTAAAAATAATGGTTTTTATTTGTAAACATTTTAATTGTCTCGCTGCTTTTCATCCCAATCCCATTTCAACATTGTATCAGAAACGATGATCCGCGAGTTGTATATATTTAGAATGTCTAATTTTTCGAATTTATCTCGATATTTTCTCGAAAAAATCTTTCATCGAGTAATGCGCGCGAGTATCGATGAATGCAGTTGAACGACTTTTTATATATGTCTCTTTAATTATCTTATCGCTTTTGGCATATAACATCGTATAACTATGAAATTATTATGGGTGCAGTGGCGTTTCGGAAGCACGTGCGCGAGACAAATTCTTGTTCGATTTCTTTCTTTTTATATATATATAAATTTAAATACTCGTATTTACGAACTGACCTGACACCATGTGGCGTGAAACATCTCAGATTATATATACACAAATATCTCGCTTATTATTGCTTTCGATTGTCTTTTTCCTTGTTTTCACATTTAGTGATTCGAAATTCACTTATCTAGATCGGTTCTTTTGCGAATTTCAAGTATGTTATAAAAAAAGTGATTTTTATTGACAAATCTGATTTCGAGTATGTTATAGTAATTTTATATGTATTATAAATTAATTAGATATGTTTTATTGGTCAATATATCCCAGTAAACGAAAAGGGATTGAAGTTTAAAAAATGGGATTGAATGGGATTAAAACCGTTAGAAAACTTACGTGATTGGATTATATCAACCAATGAGTCTATATTTAAGGTTAATTCAACGCTGAGAGAAAAATTCAGTAAACTTAACAAAATATTAGATTGCTGCGGTATTTACATGCTGCCAAATCTCTGAAATATATAATATAAAATTGTCTTTTTATCAAGGACATATTTAGTGTAATTGAATAAATTTTAGTTATTATAACTAAATAGGTGTCAAGTGAAATGTACGAAAGTTATATTAACGAAATTTTTAGTTGGTATCAACAAATGGATAACATCAAATATGATGCGAAAATAAACTCCACAAAATACAATGTTGTAAAATAAGGATTTCGTTATATTACAATTGTTAGACATATATAATTAAATAAGTATTAGAATTAATTAAAACACTTGATTAATTTTTTTATCACGTACTTATTTGTTTTTCAATTACTAACAAATGTAAATAGTAAATATAATAGACAGATAATAACTAGTATAATAAAATAAAAGTTAAATGATGCAAAATTTGGCTTGTTTTTTAAAATCGTTAGTAATTTAATATACCATTATAATCAATATTATATATTATAGCTATTTCAACTATTTTGAATCGTCACGGTTACTATTTCAGTTACAGCTAAACCCGCTGAACCGCGGGACAATGCTGGACGTCAATTTACTAATTGAAATAGTTATTTTAAGGAATTCAAACGGTTACTTTAAACAAATAAAGTTGTCGTACTTGTGATTTATTTTAGCATATAGCTATAACTATTAACTCACAATATAACTATCCGTAGCATAGCGAAAAGGTTACAGCGAAAAAGTTACAGCAACTAAAAGAAGTTCTACGGCATATGTACGTAACATTTTTAGTTGATTTTAGTATTTTTTTAGTTATATTAACTATTTCATTTTTTCCGTGGCCCTATTCAATTTAAGAAATCGATGGATCAAATGTACTAATGGATTAAATATAACCCGTATTTAAAATGAGAAAATAATCAAATGGAAATGTATAGTATGTTTTTTTCGACACTTGTAACATTTCAAAGTACATGAAATCACGCGGTGAATTCACAATGGACAGGGACTGCTCTTGAAAAGGTAAACAATAAATCTATATATACGCAATTCCGTGAAATAAAGTGTTTGTCTTTTGATATTTTGTAGAGATTAAATTTAAAAAACAAAAACAAAAACAATGTAGACAAATGTAGTTAAATTAACAATTATTGAAATAAGCAACCGTCTAATATGTAATAGAGAGGAGACAATTGTCCTCGAAAAGAAATGTTTGTATATATACATATATGCCCATAAATCAGTAAAAGAATTTACTCAAGGAAGGTCGGCCATGAGTATACTTAATAACAAATATATAACTGTTATATTGCTATGTTATCCCAATCAGCAGCCAATATTAAAAAAATGTTTTTTTTTTATAGAATATTGGATATTAGATGGTAATAAAAATGATAATATGTTAATAAGTATACAGGTATTCCACAAGGTACAATTTTGGGACCATTGCCTTTTATTCTGTACATTAATGATATTCTGAAGGAAAATCCACTAGAAGAAATTCTATCTTACGCCGATGATACAGCCATAATTGTTGAAGCCAAAATTTGGATTGAAGCTCAAGATAAAACGAACATGTATTTAAAAACTATATAAGTAACTGGTTAGCTGTAAATAAATTATCATTAAATGTTAATAAGTCTGTTTATATTACTTTTGGTAACTACATCCTCGCTTGCTGGGCGGGAAACAACATATTATTAACGCTATTGGCTTATAGAGTCTCTGTCGATGAAGTTCTTCCTAAATCTGCACATGTATGGTAAAAAAAAATCGTACCATTTTCTGAAATTTTACTTTTAAATGTAAGAATAATTATTCAACAATATTATTATTATTATTATTATTATATATTATATCTTACAACAATGTCTTTGTCAAACAATTTCTATTGATCAAGGGTCCAGACACAACAACAGAACCTTGAACCGCAATTTGAGTTACTGAGAATATATAGTTTTATCTATATATATTGAAAATTGTAATTTAAATTTATGAAACGAATTGAAGTGGATTAAAATTTCCAATCCATGTCCTGCAATTGAAAGAAGAATGCAACCATCGAAAGATTGTAAGAGTTAATACTTTTTTGAAGGAAAATTTCACATAATTTTGGAGCGAATCGGAGAACTTGCACTCCAGAAAGTTAGAAATATCACTCTTAAAGTGAGTTAAGGGGGGTCTAAAGTAGAACAGTTACCGACCTAACCTCCAAACACGAAAAATGTAAATTATAAATGATTGAAACGTGTTTTCAAAATTTGGGCTTTGGAAGGGTGATTTTACATGATATATATAGTTCCTCAACAAACTTTCAGTAAAAATAATGAAAATTTCAGTGAACATTTTT
>JAPYZR010000927.1:0-32930 GCA_030522945.1 Trichopria nigra
GCATCCAAAAGTTAAATTGTTCCGCCAAAAAAAAAATCATGAAAAAGTCATTTTTTTACGCTTCTGGGTGTATTGTCCCCCTTAAAGAAAAATTGATAAAAACATTCGTCGTCTATCAAAAATAATCGAAAACGCACGAAAATTACCGAAATTAGTCGAATACGTTCAAAACTGATAAAACCTTGCCGAATAAAGTGGAAAATTCCTGAAAATTCTTTTCTTTCGATTAAAGAATCCAAAAGTGTTTTTCTCGTGTAATGTTGCCCAAAGGTCAAAGGACTGGATCGAAAACTCCCTCAAAATATGCCAAGGGGTCGGTCGTAAATCCCTATTATTTCGAATTCAATTCCGTAACATTATTAAGACATTCCTAAAAAAAAAAATCGAGATTGATCACTGTGAGGAAGGGCGGCCAGGAAATCCATCGCGTCTGATCAAAGCGTGACGAGTTCTACTTCGAATGGGAAAGAGCTCCGCTCGTGGGGTGCATCCCCCCTTCTCCATCCCCCATATAACATCTACTCGTTTACAACCGCTGCTACTTCGACGGCTTTATCCAAGACAGCGCCTTCCCTTCTTCCCGACCGAAGGCCGTAGGTATTCCCTTTGCACGTTTCGAAGAAAACAAAAAAAAAAAAAAAAAGATGGCGAATTCGAAAGAACAAACGAAATGCGGGCGCTATCTATATAGACGGGCGCAAATCTTTCTTCCTTTTCCCCGACTATTCATTTCTTCCTTTGTTTCTTTCTACCTTTCCCTTTTGGGGTTGGAGTTACTCTCTTTGCGGAGCTTCTGTGTCTTCCGGTCTCAATTCTCGATCAAAGGAATTCGGCTAGACCAGAATTCGAAAGTGTTCCCGGACCCTCTTGGGCGCTTCGTAATCGATAGAATAATTGTCAGATGCGGTGAACAAGATGAGGCGTCGAGGGGAAAGGATGAGGGGAATGAAAGGAGCAATTGAAAACCGGTAAAATTGGAGAATCAGCGTATGAATATATCGCATAATTAATTCGAAAGGTCATTCAAGATCAATTAGAGCTCTAGAAGCAAAATAAGATTAAACAATAAAAATAAATACCCAGAAAGTAAATATAACAAAAAAATTGTTAAAAACATGTTTAATCAATCAATTAATCGTAATGATCAATTACCCAATTACTCAACTTCGTCGAATTTTCTTCCCCTTCAAATTTTACTTCACTCAATTAAATTACTTTCAATCGATGCGAAAATAGTTCAAATCTCGAGTTTCGAATCTCGGAACGAGATAAAAGGAATCTCGTCGATTAAAAAGTCTCTCCTCTTTCGTCGACGGCTCAAGTGTCACCGAGCATGCAGCAAGTACATTGGGTGTTGGCGGATCTCTATTTCCCCGAGGGTAATTATGCCCTCGTGCGGGCAAAGTGCTGATCAAGTGCAATCGTACAGAAGGCTTGCAAGGGCCAAAGGGGCGCCCAGGGACCTGCAGCGTTCCAAAAGGGAACTGTGCTTACGGGGGGATGAAAGAAGGGATGCACATGAAACCCGGCATTGTGCAGGCGAGATATTTAGAAGAAGAAGTGGTCTCTCTACCGCGAAACGTCCTCAACGGGAATTCCTATGTCGTGGCGTGGGAGGTATAGGGCGATCACTGAATTCCTGGGGTGACGTGACCACAAGCCGGATCATCCTCCCGATCGGGGATCTTCCGCGACGATACTTTCTATATACGACTGACGAGATAACGATCCTATCGATTCCCACTACAAGTACCACTTAGGTGCGAGATATACGAGATAAGGGATATGGAATGACCTGACTCATGACGGAGTGAATTTTGAACGGGACTTTTTTTGTTATTTATTTTTTCATTTTCTTTTTGTTTTTAATTATTTCGATAAGCTATGTGACGAATACAATAGAATGTATTTAGTAAATCAATATACATCATTAATTGAAGTGAAAATATTTGAGTATATTTCGATTGATTTGATCTATCACTTTATCATTGATTTATTTTTTGCCTAATTCTCCATTACCTTTGAATCAATTACCCCTCTACTTATATTTATCCTTCTTTAAGTTTTTAATTACTTTTTTAAATAATTATGGTGATTAACATTCATTTTTATATGTACTATTAATGCAATATTCAAGTCAGTTCATGTTATTTTCGATTTTTCAATTTTTCGATTGAAATAAATGTCGAATATTAAATAATTCTTAGTTTCGCTTAGATTTCCATTACAAATCTCTGTTGATATTAATTTTTCGACACATTCTTGATAATTTTCGATTGATTTGATTGATTTGATTTACTCATTCGATTTGATTGATTTTAACTTCTCCTATTATTTTTCGATTGGTTCGATTAGTTATTTCAATCACTTCGTTTTATTTTACGATTGATTTGATCGATTTTTTCGATTTCATTGATTATGCGCGACTACTCTGATTACAGACTTGATTGAAGAGTTAGTCGAACACCAATCAAACCAATCAAAAAGTTAAACAAAGCAATCGAGAATAAATCAAATCAATCAAAATCTAAGGAAAGCGGAGAATGGAATCAATTAAAAATGGTTCAAATCAATTAAAAAATAAATCGAGACAATACAGAATCAACCGAAACAATTGAAAATCGATCAAAGGTAAATCAAATCAACAGAAAAATCAAACAAATCAATTAAAAAAATGCAGCGTCAAGTCTGATTACAGAATTGTTGGATTTCGTTAATTTCTCGACAGCTTTGATTAACTTTTCGATTTGTTCGATTTATTGTTGATTGAATGGACTTATCTTACCATTGATTTATAATCATTTTGATTGATTGCTCTGATATTATTTACGACTGATTCGATTTATTTTCAATTAATTTGACTCATTCTTGTTTACCTTTTTCGTTTGATTCATTATCAATTGATTAAGTCTACTTTTGATAGATTTTGAATGGATTCAATTGATTTTTCAATTGGCTCGATTAATTTTGCTACTGTTTCGATTTATTTGAATAATTTGTCATTAATTGATTTAATTTTCGATTGATTTTCAATAGATTTAATTTATTGCCTGAATTATAATTTTGAGATTGATTTGCTGCATTTTTTAAATTGATTTGTTTGATTTTTCGATTGATTTGATTGATTATTAATCACTTTGATTAACATTATTGATTTGATTTACTCTTAGATTGACTTTCATTCGATGTAATTGATTTTAACTTCGATTAATTTTTCGATTAGTTCTTTCAATCACTTCGTTTTATTTTACGATTGATTTGATCGATTGTTCATCGATTTCATTGATTATGCGCGACTACTCTGATTACAGTTTTGTTGGATTTCGTTAATTTCTCGACAGCTTTGAATAACTTTTCGATTTGTTCGCTTTATTGTTGATTGAATTGACTTATCTTACCATTGATTTAAAATCATTTTGATTGATTTTTCAATTGCTCTGATATTATTTACAACTGATTCGATTGATTTTCAATTAACTTGACTCATTCTTTGTTTGTATTCTTCGTTTAATTCATCATCAATTGATTTAGTGTACTTTTGATAGATTTTGAATGGATTCAATTAATTTTTCAATTGGCCCGATTAATTTTGCTACTGTTTAGATTTATTTGACTAATTTATCATTAATTTGTTTATATTTTTCGTTTGATTTTCAGTAGATTTAATTGATATTCAATTGCCTCAATTAATTTTGAGATTGATTCGCTGCATTTTTTAAATTGATTTGTTTGATTTTTCGATTGATTTGATTTACCTTTCGATCGATTTTCAAATGTTTTGATTGATTTTGTTTCGTTTCGATTTATTTTTTGATTGATTTGAACCATTTTTAATTTATTCCATTCTCCGCTTTCCTTAGATTATGATTGATTTGATTTATTCTCGATTGCCTTGTTTAACTTTTTGATTGGTTTGATTGTTTTTCGACTAACTCTTCAATCAAGTCTGAAATGAATAGAATTTATGAATAATTCAACTCGTCCATTTGTTGTTATTCGATTTATCGATCAATTTTTCTGATCAGTTTTGATTTATTTCTTAAAAATTTCTATCAATAAAAATTCCTTTGTATATACATTTTTTAACGTAAAATTGACCAATTCATATATATTTTTCTTTAATTGATCAAATGTATTAAAGAAAATTTGTTTTATGTATTTCGTGTTCGTATATTTATTCGATTTTCATTTTATCATTTTCCAACAAACTTTATTAATTGTACTGTTTTGACGGAGGAAAAACAATATCAATTGTAATTTTTCCCAATTTTCACAAATTATTGTTAATTTTCCCTCATTTTTTTTTAATTATAAAAATAGAAATAATTTTTATCAAAAATATAAATCACTTAAAAACCGAGTGTGCTTGACTAATTCGGCGTGGATTGTTCCATCATACACTAAGAATGTCATACCCACATATTAGCCTCATTCCGTAACTGAATATTCCACCTATTCAGATCTAACGACAGGTTGGCAAGAGTCGCGCCTTAACGTCGCACCCTAAGAAACGAACCCCCCAACTGATCCGAATGTGGAAGCCTCGCGGCCGCTACACAATTTATCAATGTTCAGCGCATAATCTTGCAATCGCTTTATATCTACATATGAATGAACGTTTACGATCCAAGACAACGAGCTGCGACCACATACGTAGACTCGGGCGTGAATCGATGAATTCTCCGTTTGTGTTTGTATGTGCCGTTTGTGGAGCCGAAACCGACCGCTATGCTATATAGGACGAATGTATAGGCGCAATGTCTAGACGCCTATATATAGCTGGGCGTATATCTATACGGTACGTATGTCTATGCTCGCGGCAGCAGCAGTAGTAGTCCTGGGTTAATATAGTTGGCGGCTAACAGGGGGAGTGGGATTACATCCATATATCTATCATGGGAGAATGGCGCATTGTGCCAGAAATCGCGATGGCATGCCCGTATGTGCGATCCTATACGACGTACGTACCATGAGAGAGCGCCTCCGCTGACGTGCCAATTCCGCATGACGTTAAGAAAACACGTGTCACGCTAATTAATTGTCCCTGCTCGCGCAATACGGACTGGCTATTCGAAGACGTTTTACGAACGTCAGCGTTTTAATGGGATTTTACATGTAAATGGTTTACGAGTCTGTGTTTCGAGATGTTCCGATTATTCGTTGGATTCATTTCGATTGATACCTCGATCCATTCTTCCCGATAGATCCATACGGTTTTATCCTGTTATTGTCATAACTGACATGAACTGGACTCATTCATCCTAACGTTTCGACCTTCCGATAAAAGAGGGCAAACCCGTACGGTGATTTCCTGATGGAGTGCCAGAAGAAAGTCCCTACAAAGGAGACCCATAAGACTGGTTCCTGATAGAGACTCATAAGAAGGTTTCCTGAAAGAGACCCATATGCTCGACTGCTGATGGAAACTCGTAAAATGGTCTCCTGAATGGGACCCATAAGAAGGTCTCAAGATGGACTATAAGAACCAATAAGAAGATTTGTCTATGTATACCCATCAAAAAGTCTCCTAATAGAGACCCACACGATCGACCGCTGATGGAAACCCGTAAAATGGTCTCCTTTCGTAGACCCATAAGAAGGTCTTAAGATGGCGCCCAATAAGAAGATTTCTTATTGGTCTCCAGACCAATCAAAAGATCTCCCAATGAAGACCCATGACAAGGTCTCCTGAATTAGACCCATACGATCTTTTCCTGATGGAGACTTATAAGAAGGTTTCCTGAAGGAGACCCATACGATCGACTCCAGATGGAAACCCATTAAAAGGTCTCCTGAAGGGGATCCATAAGAAGGTCTCAGGATGGACCATAAGAACCAATCAAGCTAACCAATAAGAAGATTTCTTTAGGTATACCCATCAAAAAGTCTCCTAATAGAGACCCACACGATTGACTGCTGATGGAAACCCGTAAAATAGTTCTCCTTTCATAGACCCATAAGAAGGTCTTAAGAAGATTTCTTATTGGTCTCCAGACCAATCAAAAGATCTCCTAATGAAGACCCATGACAAGGTCTCCTAAAATAGACCCACATGATCGTTTCCTGATGGAGACTTATAAGAAGGTTTCCTGAAGGAGACCCATACGGTCGACTGCAGATGGAAACCTATAAAAAGGTCTCCTTCAGGAGATTGTCACAGGTCGAAGTTGAGACGATCGTATGGGTCTATTTCAGTCAGACTCATTGTCATTTTCATGGTCCAAAAAAAAAGAAAAAAAAGAATCATCATTCGAAAACAACTGAATTGACTTTGTACAAGAGGAAAGTGTAATTAGACGATTTAAAATATTTTTCTTACCTGAAATATCTTTAAGGCGTTTATTTACTTTATACTAAAGGGGCAGTTTCCACCCGTTACGGATGCCGGCTGAGTTTGGGATCGTCCAAACTGTATTCGGGCGACGGGAAGTTCAGTACGCGACAATGAGTTTCCCGACGCGCGAAATTTATTTCCCCCGAATGCAATTTCAGATCAAAGGTAAATTACCAGGTGGTCATAACTCGGAAAGTTGCGCGAACGTTTGCGTGGAAGTAATTTTACGAGTTATTTGAAACTAATCTCGACTGCATTACAAGACTGTCCAGAATTAAAATTGTAGCCTCCGACCGCATTATTCGCTGAACGAATAAATCGCCGTAGATTATTATTAAGTGCTGCTATAGACGATATCGAAGAATAGCTCGAAGAATTTCATTCGGCGATTGAACTAAAGTACTTTTTTGATATCATTGGAAAGTTATTTTCGTATTGATTTTCGGAATTTTATTTCGCGCACTTCTTTCAATTTATTTCTCTTCACTCGTTGATTTTATTTTCGATTTATATAAATTATTACCTGATTGGATTTTGTATGTGACTTTTGATTTGGACCTAAACCCCTGCTTTGCTCAGTTTGTTTTGGACGAATTTTTTTCACAAATTTTTCGTCGATTTTTTCAATGAATTTTCTTTTAAGAAATTAAAAATTTTATTCTTTCTCGATTAATGTTTGAATCAATTTTAATATTGTCGATTTTTTCACTTAATTCTTCATTGAAATTTTTTACGAATTTTCTGATGTTTTTTTTCGAAGCATTTGTCACTATTTTTTTAATTTCAAATTTTTAACGTTATTCAAAGTTTATTTTTGTTCTTTCATTAATTTTTGACAAATTTTTTCGTCTAACATATACATTTAATAATTTTTCTCATTTCTTATCGTCACAGAAATTTTTTCGACCGTCTTATCTTATTCTTAATCTTTAAGATATTTTCAATTTTGGATAATTTCCGTAATTTCTTTGGTTTTATAATTTTTGGTCAATTTATAAAGTTTATCGATTTAATGAATTTAAAAAATTTTGCATAGTTTTAAATCTTTGTCGTTTCTTTCCTACTTACAATTTTGACGTCAGTTTTTCTCGTACCTTGTCATCTGTACTCGTTTTAAGAGCCAATAAAATATTATTAATAGTATTAATAATTTTGGAAAAAAGTTTAAAATAAAAAAAAAAAATTAAATAAATAATGTCAACATGTAAAAATGTCAATTCGCTTAAATATTTTGAATATTTCATTTTTTTTTTTATTAATTTCAATTCAAATTATACAATCTCATTTTACGAATTTTGTGTTTTTTATCATTGTCATTAATCATTGTCAACCTGCATGAAATTAAATTCGTCTCAATTTGTGTCATTTATGATGACAATTGATGCAATTTTCTAATTAAAAAAAAATGTCGTTGATTTTAATCGTTTTCGTAATTGCAGATTTTTCATTTGTTTTGTCACATTACATCATTTTTCTTTTACGTACCACAATTATAGTCACAAATTTAATTTTTGTTTTTGTTACAAAAGTGGTTATTAATGCTATAAACATTTATTGTTTTTCTTAAAAGCGAAAAAATTGATTATTGATTCTAATAATCTCAAAATACTAAATAATTCCGAAAATATGGTAGCAAAATGTATGAATCAGTTTACAAAAATTTTAAGCCTTATTCTTTTCCGTATTTTCTTATTCCCTATTATACATATCATTTATTCGAAACTTCTCAATTCTTAATTTGAATCTTTCCATTAATTTTCATTTATCCCCCCCCCCCCCCTTCCATATCAATTTTTATTTTTACTTCCTTCTCTCTTTGCTTTTAACCCTTACCACATTCGTAATCATATTAACAATTTTCACTACACATCGTAATTTTCTTTCACTCTTCGTCCATTTTTGTCAATTAATCTCCCCCGTGATTCCACGTGTATAAACTATAGCTCGTTAAATGCAGCAATAATTTCATCATTCTCATGGACTTTGATAATCTGATCTACTATACGATTTATACGAGTTTTTTTTTCAATGTTCGCCAACTTTCGTCGATTTTCGATCGACTGTCGTTTTTAATCCTTTTACCGATATTTTGCGTTTCAATACCCTGCATAATCACTAAATTAAATTATTACGACAACCCGGTACAAGTAAATGATGTTTTCGACGATTAAATTTGATTATTAATCAATTGACTATACATTTTCAATCTTAAATTTATTAATTTCACTGTCGGCTTTATTATAAACTTTTTCCGTGCGATTCATTAAAAAATATACTAAAAAACGAAGAGATAACCGATCTAAAAATTATCTAATATCTTCAATAAAGGATCTTTTATTTATATTTCTAAGTGTCTTTTTAGAGTGAATTTTCACTCTTTAAGAATGAGACATCTGGAGTCTAAATTCTCCGACTCAATCCAGAATAGATGGAAATTTCACGCCAGAAAGTGTGAAATATCACTCTTATTACAGAGTGAAAAGTCACTGCAAGAAATTCAGAGACTATCTCTTAAAAGTGTGGCTCAAATCATTTTCTAAATTTCTTGGAGTGAAATTTCATTCGACAAAGAGTGATAATTGAGCTACTCTTGTAAAGGAGTGAATTTTCACTCACCAAGCGTGACATTTCACTCCGTTTGATGATTGCTCTGTACATGATATGTACAGAGCAATATTACATGAAATTTACAGTTTCTAAGAATTAGGAAAAAATTTAAATCCTCTCCTAATATATAACAAATGTAATGTAGATATTTAAAAAGTTCACTCCTATAAAAAGTTACTTCAATTTCACAAGACGTTTATAGAGTATAAATGATTTATAAATTTTTTATAAATTAAAATCACTCCGTGTGTAAAACTGAACTTAACACACTTCCATTTAAAACAGAAAAAAAAAAGAAAAAAAAAATGAAAATCCACAATCCCGAAAGTGACATTTTCGAATTCTTAAGAGAGTTGTATTTCACTCGTAGAAAGAGTGAATCTTTAAATTTCAAAAAGACACCTTATACAGAAACGATCTTTCGATTTTCATTCCAAGGAATTCGCGCGGCTGTTAACGACAAAGTACCGCATAGTTCAAGGAACACAATCGTATCGACGAGTCTCTTCTTGTGTATTGTTATCAAAATAGCCGTTTCATCATAGGCAATATATCCTGTGAATCTGAACAGACGAATGCATCGCTGCATTGTAGGGTCGTGTATTGTCCCGGTGTCTTTGTGATTAATGGCCGTTTGGTCAATTCGGCGCAGAACGCGCAATTACTATAATAGTAAAAAAAAAAACACGCAAATCGTAGATAATTTATTAACATTTAATTTTAATACAGTAATTATAAACGGTTGTCACAATTTGATATTTTTAATATTATATAATATTATATATTTTAGAAATAATATATATTTTTAATTCGACGTATAATTTAATATGTCAAGTATCATTATTTGAATAATCATGCTCTTTAAATTTCTTCTAGTCAGAAACACACTCTAAGCGAGTGTAAATTAGAATGTAAGTTCACTCCATAAGTATGAAATTCTGTATGAAAATTTCCACTCCAAGTACTCTCTAAATTTCTTGGAGTGAAATTTCACTCTACGAGTAATGAAAATTGTTTTTTTACTCTTTAAGAATGGAGGTTCACTTTACAAGAGTGACATTTTACTCTTTCTGTAATGAAAATTCTTCAATTCACTCCAAAATAGAGTAAAATTTCACTCCACAAAGTGTGAAATATCACTCCTAATAAAGAGTAAAAAACCACTCTTTTGAAGAGTTGCTTAACATGCACGCTTTCTGGAGTAAAATTCACTCCAAGAAAATCAAAGTGTAGATTGGTTCGATTTCTATTATTAAACAATTCTATTGTTAAACTATACAAAATCATTAAACAATCTATTATTCAATTCAGACATGAAACTATGCTATTTTCTACATGCCTGTAATTTCTTAGAGTGAAATGCCACACTTTACAGAATGAATGAGAAAATTGTCACTCCATTTGAAGTGAAATTATACTCTAGAAAATGTGACAAAATCTCTCTTTCAAAAGAGTGGCTCAATTTTTACTCCAAGAAATTCCAACAATAAATATTCAGGATTAAAAAACAAAAAATTCTACACTAAAGAAAGTGTGACGCAATTTTTGCTCGGTAAAATTTATACGAAATACGATGTTAATGAAAATTATGAATTCTAAAAAATGTATAATTCTTATATAACTCTAAAAAAAAAATACACACTTTTTCCTTTCCAAAATATATATACTGTACTACAATCTGTATTAAGGTATACATTTATAAATGTAGCACAATACGAATAGGATATATACGTTGCGTAATTTAGAAATTCACTTTTATATAAATAATAACTGAATCAATATTTCCATTTATGATCGTCCAAACAGGAATGCATCTTGGTTATCATATTCTATTACACTAGGGTAATTATTGTCAATGTAAAGTAACGTCTATATTTGTCTTTTTCGTGACAACTTTAGATTTAAGTAATAATGCTAGAGGTATAAATATGAAAACAAATAATTTACCGGAATTTATAATATTAAAAATAAATTGTTAAAAGTAAAAATAAACTTTTACAATAAATAATTAACTATAGTGAATTTAGTTTTAAAAAAAATCAACAAAATATTGTTTACATCATTTAAGACATTAAGACATAATATATAGGTGTCTATAGAATTTGAGGAATATCAATTTAACAATGAAAATCGATTTTTGTTAGAAAATCGGAATAAGATTTGTCCACCAATGGTAAAGTAAAATGTTTATCGAGTTTTATAGCTACAATATCACTCTTCGACGAATGACGATCTTCTTTTCACGTGTAGTGACAAATTCTTCAATAGTTCTCTCGTTTCTTCACTTGCACATTCATTCCTTTATTTATGTATATTTTCATTCATTTAGTCACCTTTACCTTTCCTTTATTCGTTCATTTCATTATACAGTGGTTCATTTTTTAATCCATTAATTAATGAATACCTTGAAAAATTTATTCATTCATGCATTTCTTCAGTCGTTCAATCACACGTTAATTCATTCATTCATATATTTTCATTTTCAGTCATTCATTCCATCATTAATTATTTAATCAATTCATTCATTCTTCATTCATCCGTTAATTAATCCAGTTTTTTAATCATTCGATCATACATTCTTTATTTATTCATGTCTTTTAATTATTCATTTCTTCATTTAATCATTCATTTCTTCATTTAATCATTCATTCATTCATTCATTTATTCGTTCATTAATTCATTCCTATATTTATATATTATAGTTATATTATATTATAGTTATATTATATTTATATATTATTCATTCACACATTTTCAGTCACAGTCATTTATTCCATCATTAATTAATTAATCAATTCTTTGTTCATAAATTAATGAATGTTGTTATTTATTTAATCATACATACATTTATTCATCCACTCATTCATTCATTCATACAATTATTTCTTTATTTATATTCATTCATTCGTTCATTCATTCGTTCATTCATTTCATGTATTCGTCTATTCATTCACTACATTCTTGGTCGTTATATATTTCATATTTTTTTATGTATTTCTTTTTAACTTGTTTCATTCTTACTTTCCGCTGTTTCTTTGTACTACGTTTTACTGCTATACTTTGATTTTTTCACAATTTTTAAAATTAAAGAAATGATGAAATCGTTCATTAATTTAAAAATAATCCATTTATCAATTCATTTGTGTAAGAAAAATCAGACCTGAAGCCTCCAAAATATGTATTAATTATTCAAACTGGATAAACTTTTGATAAACAAGGCAAAATAAAAAACAATCGTTATCTATATCGATTAAAAATGTTTCGTCGCTCGATTTTCGGTAAATGACCTTAAAGAACTACTGTTTAGTTTCGCGCGCTAGCCACCGATTATGCGCGTTTTTCATTAATTAGCGAGGTATACGTTATTGCTATGCTTTACGAGATTACGGGAGAGAATTACGCCATACATACTAATGCGCAGCGGTGATCTTTAGTTAAATTTAGTAAAGGCTACCACCGCAGGCCAATGCGGCGACAGTAGTGGCCACGACGGCCGTATTTGACAAATAGTCGCGTCGCACCAGCATCCTAATTGGTTTAATTCGATCGCGGCGAAGTACCGAAAATCGCCGTACCCCTACACCGTGTTCGCGTCATAATTGTTCCGATAACAACATTATATCTTGCATAATGTACTTTGATTCATTCATTCATTCATTCATTCCTTCATTCATTCGTTTATTCGTTTATTCCTCCAACTGATCCATGCATTCATTCACTCATTTCTTTATCCGTTCATTCATTCATTCATTCATTCATTCAATCGTTTATTCGTTTATTCCTCCAACTGATCCATGCATTCATTCACTCATTTCTTTATCCGTTCATTCATGCATACATTGTTTCATTCATTCATTCATTCATTCAATCGTTCATTTATTCATTCATTCATGCAATCAATCGTTCATTCATTCATTCATTCAATCGTTCATTCATTCATTCAATCGTTTATTCGTTTATTCCTCCAACTGATCCATACATTCATTCACTCATTTCTTTATCCGTTCATTCATACATACATTGTTTCATTCATTCATTGATTCATTCAATCGTTCATTTATTCATTCATTCATGCAATCAATCGTTCATTCATTCATTCATTCATTCATTCATTCATTCATTCATTCATTCATTCATTCAATCATTTATTCAATCGTTCATTCATTCATTCATTCATTCATTCATTCAATCGTTCATTCATTCATTCATTCATTCATTCATTCATTCATTCATTCACTCATTCATTCATTCGGTTATTCGTTTATTCATTTACTCATTTCTTTATCCGTTCACTAATTCAATCGTTCATTCATTCATTCCTTCATTCATTCAATCGTTCATTCATTCATTCATTCATTCATTCATTCATTCATTCATATTCAATCCTTCCTTCATTTATTTATTCAATCAGTTGTTCATTCATTAATTCCTTTATTTATTTATTTATTCAATAATTTGTTCATTCATTAAATCATTCATTCAACCATTACTTTATTTATTCATTAAATCATTCATTCAAACATTCCTTCAGTCATCTACCCATTTATCGTCAGCGATTTTAATGCGTATTCACTGATTCATGAATCATTTTACAATCGCTAATTTCTTATTCATCCATATATACATTAATTCATTCATTAATTCGCTGTTTCGTTATCGATTCATTCATTTCATAATCCATGGATTTTCGAAGTCATTTCTTAATTTACGTTTTCATGAATAATCCATTTTGATATACAATCATTCAACCGTTGAATCGTCTATTCATCCTTTCGTTCGTCCACACGGTTCATTCATTTATATATTCATTCATAAATAATGACTGAGATTTTCATTTTGATTTGAATGTCCATCATTCAAAGTTCATACTACCCGTATGTAAATGGATGACCTTGTACACATATAGACTAGATGTTCCATCCGTCATTACTCGCTAAGCCTCACAGAATTCATCAATCGTCGTACGTACGTAAAAAAAAACGTAAACATAAGATACACGAAACAGGTTAACACGTATAAAAGACATCAGCGGCCCTGTTTATCATTCGCCATTCGAAATTCGCGTGCGGCCTTTGACGACTTTGGCCCATCTCGACTCAAGTAATGAATTTCGCCCATTGTCGCGAATGCGAATGTCACCGCGATAATTCGCTTAATCTAGGGAAGCCGATGTTGAGGCGTCGAGAGAACCGGGGTGTACGTACCGTGCCGTAGTACTACCGCGACAGTAATTGTAATGGTCGTTCGTATATAGTTGAATGACTCTCGTCGCGCCGTGATTGTCCGCCGTCGACGAGTGCCTCTTACTTCCGATTGAGATTAAAGCATCAACCAAAGCATGACTCTGGAGCATCCTTACGGATGCTCGTTCGCCCGGCATACTTTCAATGCAACGGAATTTACTAACGACCGGCGTTATTCCTGTATATATATAGGGTATAGGAAAACAGACGGGGTCAACGTGCACAGTCATTTTTACCCCGGCCTCGCATATATATGTATACTTGAATTCCCTCGTTTCTTCCCGAAGCGCGGCGTTATTCGAATTTCAACAATGACTAATTGCGCTAATTGAATCCGCGACGTAGCGCCGACGAATGCCGATTACGGGCCGTTTGATTTCGGTCTTTGTCTTCGATTGCAATTTGTTCGCCGGGCTCTCGTTGTTTCGCTATACTTTGTGCCTGAAATTCGTTCATTTAGTTGTTGCCACGTTCTCTATTTGAGCATTCTACTTTGTCACCCCTGTCTAATCGTTCTTTCACGATATCATTTGTTTATTTCTCGTATACGTTCATTTATCTTTTTTCAATGTTGATCATCTCTTCATTCAGTTTTCATCATTATCATTCATACGTCATATCATTCACAGGCTAATTGTTAATTTCTACTTTTATTCCTTCACTCGTTCATTCATGCATTCGTTTACTCATCCATCCATCCATCTATCTCTTTACTAATTGATTCATTCATTCATTCATTCATGCAATCCTTCGTTTATTCATTTACTCATCCAAACATTCAATCATTCATTCATTCATTCATTCATTCATTCATTCATTCATTCTTTCAATCGTTCATTCATTCGTTCATTCATTCATTTATTAATTCGTTCATTCATTCTATCATTCATTTATTCGTTTACTCATTCTATTATTCATTCACTCATTCGTTTATTCATTTATTCATCAAACCATTTGATCATTAATTCATTCATTCATTCATTCGTTCATGCATTCATTAATTCATTATTCTTTTACTCATTCTATTAGTCATTCATTCGTTCGTTTATTCATTCATTCATTCATTCATTCATTCATTCATTCATTCATTCATTCTTTCATTCGTTCATTCATTTATTCGTTTACTCATTATATTATTCATTGATTCATTCGTTTATTCATTTACTCATCCAAACATTTGATCATTCATTCATTTATTCATTCAATCAATTGTTCATTCATACATTTATTCGTTTGCTCATTCTATTATTCATTCATTCATTCCTTTATTCATTTACTCACCCAATCATTCATTCGTTCATTCATTCATTTATTCGTTTACTCACCCTATTATTAATTTATTCATTCGTTTATTTATTTACTCATCCAATCATTCATTCGTTCATTCATTCATTCCTTCAATATTCATTTACTCATTCAATCAATTATTTATTCATTCGTTCGTTTATTCATTCAATCTTCACTTCATTTTTATTAGAATTCAAAATTTATTATTGAAGGTTCCCTTACATTTTGACATAGTTACACATAACGCTTGTCATATTTTTATGTAAAAGAGAAATGAATTATCTTTAGAATAAAAAAAAAATTATTTCGATACATTGAAGGTGATGTGTGTATATGTCATCAAGAAAGATGGCCCTCGTGTTATATACATTTCTGTATAATCCAGGGGCATTCTTAATAAGAATTCATGTATTTGAAGAAAAGAATCATTTGCACTACATCTTTTTCGGATGAAAAAAAATTATTGATTAAAATTATACATGAAGAATCACCACCTGCGTCATTATCCACCAGTTATGAGCCACCCGGCGTAAATCAGGAATATCCATTCATCTCAACGAAGATAAAAATTGCAAATGGAAGAGTACTTTGCTAAAAACCAACTGCAACCGCGCAAAAGCTACAAAACAGTTCTTTAATTAGTCTGGCGCAAAAAAACAAGGGGCGATTTACGGAAAGTCGATTGTACGGTCGGCTCGCGCGTTTATCAAAATTACTGCGGGGATAGTTTGGATATCGGGGTTCGGCATATTTCAACGAACCGGTTAAATTAAACTATGCGCCACCGGCTAAGCCAGGGAATAGATATACCTGTAAATTCGAAATATTGCAGTCTATTGGATCAAAGTTGTCACCGCAGATTTGCGAGCGTTATTGTTCCCCGTAACGCCCACGTGCGCTGGATATGCCGTCCGAGTTTGCTGGATTATTGCTAAAGTAACCGTCCAGCGGGCGGTGTACCGAGATTCCCGATCGGAACTATCCGTCGAAACTATTTCGATATGCCCTCGACCAATAGCGAGCCTTACACCTGAAAACTAGGCCGTAAAGTGCCTTGGGTTTTGTTATATCTGCATTCGAGGATACTGCATTTATTAGGTTAGGTAATGTCAAAAGGTGCGTCGTGATGTCACTCGTTTTAAAATGATGTCATGTCGTATGGCGGTTGTCGTCAAGTGATGTCAGTTGAATGCAACGAATATAACAATACGAGAAGTCATATTTTTAGATGTAATGCGATGATAAACTGTCACGCAGGATATTAATTTATATGCAAAGAAACATTTCATCCAGTTGGTGTCTTGCCATCTGCAAACTAGATGCTATATTTAGGACAATTTACATCCGGATTGGATCATTAATCGAATAGCCGGCCACCAATAACACCTAATAATAATACCCTCTGTCTCACTGCCGCAGGTGCAACATCGTAGCGCGATTGGTTGCAGTTAGCGATGCAGCCCTCTGATTAGCTCAGCCAGTCAACCAAGCTTCCACGCTCGCAGAACCGGAAATGAATTGCCCTACCTAAGCTAGTGGAATGCAGATCGTCGGCAGATAACTGCCGAATTAAAATCTACCGCGACGTCTTACATTTGAAATTTCCATAAAATTTTGTCGTCAATATCCAAGACATCCAAGACTTTCCTCGATATGTAAATTTACTCGGCTACTAGTTAGTATGCATCAAAGCTGAAATGATCGCGAGCAATTATGATTACAGATACACTAATCGTTAATGAAGCCATGGGAAATTAACCCAACCGGGTCTCTTAGCCACGGCTTCCGATGGTCAGAAACTGCGATTGTTTCTGCAGCTATCCAATTAGAAGCCATTCTAAGCAATTACACTCCGAACGTACAGCGCGGCTAATTTAATATCGAATCTAGTCCAGTATTCCCTGTAACTACTCGCTTAGTCCAGTGAAAACAAAAGATTTCGATGTTTTTCTAGCGTGTCATTTTTATTCTTTCCAGATTTCCGGAGAACGAAGAAAATTGAAATATGATATTTGGACCATTCCGTAGATTCAGTTTAGCCAACTGCGCAGGCCTGACAGACCGAAGCAATGTTTTCCACTCCCAGCAAATTGGGCCAATTATGCCTTTCGATTCATGCTCGTCCGTCCCGCTATATATACCGCATCGTGATTGTCTTCGCGCATTTCGCGTACCGTTGTTTGGCCATTAGCGAACGAGCATCCGTGCAGTAACGATGAGGACCATCCGGCGACTATCATCATATGACCGTAAATGCTTTTGGCCAAAAGTTTCCTTGGTGTGAGGCTTGCGAGTTACGAGAATTTCCCGCTAAGTGCAAAGAAATTTGGATGACCCGAGAGCCATTGTCCTTTTCATTTCTGAATCCACTTTTTAATTATGCTTTTGTGATGTTTAGCCATGATGATAGTTACTCATAGGTAACTAAATTATTCACCTTATGAGAAACGCGCCTTATACATACGGAAAAGAATGTTTTATTGGTGAGACGTATATAATTGCTAACGCGACAATAATGATGATGACATTGTAAATAACGTCGCTCTAGAATGAAGTTTGACCATCGTCCTAAATTACACTGATCATTCCACGTTTGCATCACTAAATCACTGCTCATTTTAAAAATTGAATTCATTCAATCCTTTATCATCATCATCATCGTTAGTGTCTATCGTAGTCATCGCCGCAAATGCTATTGACAAGTAACGTCATATCCTTCTTAATCTAAAATAGCGAACCTCGATTCCTGCCCCCCAGTTGTTTCATCAACATCACCCGATGACAGCTTATCACAAAGTGGATCGTACTCCAGTTACGTAACACGAAATTACAAGATGACACGTTCTCCCATGACGTGAATTTAATTGGGTTAATGAACCAGCCGACTTTCGGGAAAATCTCAAGAAATTAATAATCTCGACGACGCCGAGTGGAGACAATGCGAAATTTATGTAATTAGACACGCAATCATCGCATCGGTAGCAATTCGAGAACAAGAACGGGCTAGTGACCACTTATGACACACTTCATCATCTGCAGCTTCAAGTAGGCTTCGCCATCAAAGAGGCCCGTCGCTTCAAACGCGCTGGTAATGGCTCAGATTCTCTAGAGGGTTTGGTCCAGTAAGCCCCTCGTTCCGCGTACTCGACAGGTTTCCGCTATGCACGATGACATACGTAGACCTGCGTTTATGTACAGAATACCGGTGGAGGGCCGGCGCATAATACAGATTTTGATTACACTGTGTAAACCCGAACTGGACGAGTTCTGACCGTACCAAAATCGAAGTTCGCGTTTACTCTGCTGGCGAGAGATCATCCAGGACCCTTCGTTATACCGCACACGCCTCTTCGCCTATCATTCGCGACCGTCGAGAAAATATTGGAATCGAGGGTGGTTTCGTGAATTGGATAAGAGTTCTTATTTGCATTGTCTGGCTATGAATTAGTTTGCGCGAAAGGTTGGTGTGAGGAGTGGAATGTGCTCTTGTAAATTACTCGATGATCAAATGTACCATCTCCTCATTCTTTATTAGCGTCATACCCAACGCCCTTCATACTTAATCAACCGTGAAGTATCTAATAAAGAATGGTTTACTTAGGTATTCATGATCATAATACTCGAGCACATTTTCCATAGGTAACACGGTGATCTTAGTAGATGTGTTTATCCCGATACCTTACTAAGTTCTGACCAATTACACCTTATTAATTCCCATTAATCCGTATTAATACCTTATTAATCCCCACCAAATATACGAATGAAGGTTTGTTTGAAAAAGATCCTGCTAGCGTGACCATCCCATATTTCCCAACCCGTTCCATGACACTTGTAGGTGGTTATTACGTATAGTAATAACACTGTAGGTGGTAATAGATTACATTACGTGGGGTGGTAGGTTGTATAGGTTCATGATAATGAACTACGTGACATCCACATCTATTAACTTCTTCGCAGCCTTGCCGAGTTTTATCGAACCCAATTATTCTAGAGGGTTAAAGTGTGCCAAACTCTCATCGCATATCCTTCCGTCTCGATGCAAAACGTTATTAATCGTCCGCAGCTAAGCAAGGTGGTTAGTTGATATTAATTACTTTATGGGAAGCGATAAGATAACAGTGCCACTTTGACAAATTGAACATTCGTTGCTTTTTCCAACCTAATATCGTACTGGCATCCAGATAAAACGATACCTCGCACTTTAAACAGATTAGAACATATAATCTGCATGATGTACATTAGGTATGATATTAACAAACAAAAATATGTAAACGCCAACGATATCAATAGATACAATCGTCTCTCCAATTTCAGTATCAAAACGTAATGACTAGGTTCAGCGGCCAAACAGGCAAGAAAGCAACAATCCTTGCGAAACAATCGTCATGCAACCAGTCGCGGCATGCAATACGAAAGTTTACGAGGGACACACGGACACGCTCGTAGAATCAGTTCGCGGCGAGTGCAATGCATATGAATCATTTCTGGGGTTGATTTTCGCTGGGTGAAGTGTGGCGGATCGAAGTTATCGAAGCATGTAGGCCAGAGACCAGAGCCGAACGTGACCAGCTTCCCCGATCCGGCATCCCATTCATTGGCGAGCAGTCCTTGCCGTTATATCGTCCTGTTCAGACCGGATCCGCGATTTTCATTCAGGAACCATTCCTTCGGCTCGCCTTCCACAGAAAGGAAGCGGCGAAAAAGGCCCGTCAGGATTCTCTTTCGTAATTTCCCGGCTGCGATTATCGGTCGCCATTCAAGGATCGCTACGTGAATCGTTAATGCAAATACACAGGGAGATGCATCCCCGCGGATTCGGAGATCCCGAGGCGAAACTCTCGTCGGCCTGAATTATGTGGACGATTAACCGCCGATCGATTCGAGGTTTATCGACTGGGACACGCTCGGCTTTGCTGAAATAACGAATCCCCGTGTTCGATGCCGGACTCCGTGCATGTAGGAAAGTGCGCATTATGCGATAAAGGCATTCCATTACCGCATTTTATACTATTTGCCCGGACGGCCGTGGGCACGTGCCATTATCGCGGGTTAGGACGAATCGGGTGGGTGCGTGCTGGTGTGCGATAAGCGACTCTTCCGCTAATGTACGCATAATGGATTTTCGTGATTCTTCCACGGGTTGATGGGACACCAAGGCACGTCTCTAGCCTCAATGGGGAAATAACGAATGCTTAATTTGTCAAAGGGGCGTGTATATCTTCACCTTACCATCAATAAATCATACGACAATGGGATACTTGTTAATCCTTAAAAGAATAAGATGAAGGATCTTGAGCTTTGAATACTGGTCATCAATTGTACGTTCATATTTCGTCCATTGGATGTTGAATATATTGATGTCCAATGGATGTTTGGAAGATCCATATGTGGAGATATCATTGGACGTCCAGGTGCTATTTGGGGATTAACGATGGTGCTACGTTATTTGATTGTATCTAAAGGGACTTTCTACAGGTACAACTTTCCAGGTCTACACAAAACTCGCAATCAACAAGAAGGTCCTGACTTTGTATATTTTATTAGTAACTTGAGAATGAGGAGATCAATGATCAATCCCCTCACCTCGCATTACTCAAACACTTGTCGAGCTCCATCAATCATAATGAATCCTAACTAAGGAATGAAGGGATGAAACCTATGATACGAGATGTGCATCATGAATCCACGATGTAAGAAGTTCAAAAGCGAATTAATCACTTGCCTCCGAATCTAAAGTTCATCTAATACTAAAGACTATTTTTAAAGTTAATCGAAACATCTGGAAATCAGCGACTTTGAACGAAATCTACATAATCGATTCCCGCTTCCTTTTTAAAAGCGGAAAAATTCAAGCTCAATTTTCGTAGCGCTGACACACATTTTCCCCGAGCGAATAGAAGAGAGAACTATTTTCGCCGCTAATGCAAGACATTCATGTGAAAAGCGCATACAAAATTCAGAGACTTTTAACCGCGGTTTCAGCAGCGCCGTAAAATAGAACCGCGGTCGTATAAACGGATTCTGATCACGCGGTGTGGCTCCCACGTTGAAAAAAAAAAAAGGCCGCGCCGGGAGTTGTGTGGATAGAAACTAACTTTTCCTGGATTTCGATGGTATCGGAGCCACTAAATCGACCGAGAGGAAATAAACTACTGTGAAACACCGAGATCTGCAAACCCCGCCGGCTGGCGTCGCTCTTAACAAAATGCTTTCGGATTCTTGTTGTTCGGGAAATTTTTAGGGCGACAGTGTGATCTCTTCTTTTCGGGACGACAAATAAATTTTTTATAGCGATTTTTTTTTTTTAATATCGTCCATGTCCTTTCTATTGTAAAATATTGTTGACTGCACTTTGAAAATATTTGCAAGTATAATGAAACGAGGAAATATTTGACGTTCGTTTTTGTCACACTGGCGAAAAAGTGATCTAAAATAAACGCTCGCCTTTGAACGCATTTTTAAATCAACGGGGAAAAGTCCGTTAAAATTGTTTTATACGGAAAAATAAAAAAAAAAGATCTATATGGATAGATGGAAGAACCCAGGCGAAAACCGTAAATTACTTTTTACGGCTTCGAGTTTAATTTCGTCCTTTGCATAAATGGCAAATTTTGTTTTCACTTTGTCAATACGATAGTGTAATGTTGACATATCTTCTGTCTTACCTCGGCGGGAAATGCGTAATTGTTGACTCGATGCTCCGACCCATGGTTGTCGTCCATTCCATAATGAATGTAGATCTCTTCAAACTGGTAATGATAAGCCAGGGGTCCGCCAGTTATGTTGACCCGGACTTTCGCCTCCCGGTCGGCGCGAAACACCAGAAACTGACCAGTATTGTGCAAATTACCAGATACCTGTTGAAAATGAACAATTTTTGTTAACAATTGCGTGTGAAAATGTTACTTTCAAAAAAATATGTTTCAAATAATAAAAGACCCCTAGATGTATTGTAATGTAATGAGATCAAGGGACTTCTAAATCACTTTGACTGTGAGAGGGTAATTTTTTCGTTTCTATCGGTCTCCTTGCAAATTTTGAAGAATACCGTTATTATTAAATGATGCCATGCATTTTGACATCTTGAATAAAATCAAAGGCCCTGCCTATAATATAGATGCCACTAAAATGTATTCGCATGCAAAATCGGCGCGAATTATCCAAAAATTAGATTGCCGGAATTCCATTTACATGTGTAAACGATTTTAACGACTTCAAATAATGACGCTTATTATACGATTAATACGCGTAGAAAATTGGAATTACGTTTCGTTTCGGGCGAATAAACGGAAAACGATCATTTCGTTTTTCGTACCCAATTATATTGAATATATATATTTCGTTCGTGATTGGATTTCTGGTGTAAAGAACCGTCTTGTGATTTGTATATATATAAATATAATGCACCTCGTCGACTAATTGCCTTTCAAATGTCAATTTTAATTATTGCAAAAGCAACATTGATTTTACATCTGTGCCGCCTGCGTATTTTAGATACAAATGTACAGACAAGAAAAAACGAAATCACTTTTTATTTACGAGATAAATTAATTATATATAAAGAAATAAATCATATTTAATTATACTTCCGATTTCTTCTATTGTTTATATATATTTCTTGTATTTGTAATAATTTGACAAACATATATTTACATATAAAAAAACTACGTACAAAAAAAAAACAGGATATAATTACTGTATATGAAAGAAATGATGAAGGATCGATTACATCATTGAGAAAGTCTCCCTGCTGCTGAGTTCTGTTTATAACAATATTCTTATTACACTGGCAGTTACATTAAATGGTAGTGTTCTTCGAGAAGTGTCTATAAAACTTTACGAACAGATTTTATCGACAGTGATTTTTCACTGCGAGAGTCCGAAAGAAAGTTTTGATTAAAAAGGTTATCACAAAGGCGTTTCGTACGCATTTTCCATCTAGGTTACTGCCCATTAATAGACTTCATTTATTGCTCGGTTCATGCGAATGCAAAGTTAATAAACGCCTATTAAATAATGCTTCCTACATTTCTCGGGTCAAACTGCGGAACATTCGACGTTCGTCAAAAATCGATTTTTTTGTCATACATTAGATTTTTGTGGGCGCATCAACTTTTAAACGCATCGATACAAGTTTGAAATCGTATAAATCAAGTATTGATTCTACGTCTATTGTGAGGAGATACAACGTTTATTGTATTCAGGGCGTAAAATGTCTTTTTGCTTCCTACTTACGAAAAATACTGTTTTATTCTGCCAGGGCAGATGCTAATTGATAACAATAACTATTGTATAGCAGTTTAAATTCGTTCAAACAATATCAACAACCATTTGTCAAACATTTCAAATTTTATTAAATCCCATGTAAAATATCCCTTGGTTTACATCATTTTTTTCACAGTCAATTTTTACAACTACTCAAAATAAACATCTTACATCAATCAATTTTAATATTTGAAATTTTAACATACATTCGTGAGAACTCGAAAGTAATTTTTTTTGGAAACTTTGAATACTGTCGCAGTATGAATATCGAAAAATTCGAAAATCATCAATGAACCTAGAAACCGAAAAAACCATTAAAACTAAAATGCGAATGTCCAAATATGTTGTTGTACATCAGGAAACATCCATACACAACAATAAAAGATTAAACTGTCAGTACAAAACCTCAATAATTAAAGCAGGAAGAATATTGAAAATAAGTAACGTAATTGATTTAGTATCCACGTTGAGAACCTACTCTTCGCTTAGGTGTTCTGAATATTCGTTGCGTTTAAGTACTATAATTTACAAAATGTAACCAAGAGTCTAAGGGACGAGTCAATATTCATCCAATAAGAAGAATCGCTGTAGAGCAAAACAGCCGTAATCAATTAGTGGTTGTATCAATGCGAGTATGAGTTTAATTTGCAGCTGAAGCGCATGCTGGAAGCGAGGAAGAACACACCGTATGCCTTGCGGGATATTCAAGCTACATGGCTGTTCCGTGTAAAATCTTTAGACGGAACACACCAAGGTTCATGACAGTGGTATTACGTGGAATGTTTGCTTCGGCTAGAGCTGATAATTATCACTATAATTTGAGAGAACAATCTGGCTGAACTCTACCTTCCTTCGTTCTGTCGGTTGTGGTTGTTAAGAAATCAATGTCTACCTCTTATTTTCTAACAATTAAATTAAACTAAATTAACTGCAGAGTAATTTGAACCTCGTAAAAGGATCTACCTTACAGGACGATTCAAATCAACACCAATTAAAATCATATCGTTCGCATTTTGGACTCCCAAGAATTTCATCAAATAAACGCAATTAGATAATTAGATATCAAATAAATTGCAAATGGTAACAGTAACATTTTGGTTGAGTGATAATTTTATCGCTGAAGGGTAGCGAAAGATGCCTTTATTAAAAAAAGAAATGAGTTCATTATTCTCGAAAAACCTTAATGTCCATCCACATGAGTCAATAATGGTTGAAAAATTAGGAAAAGATTTCAGTGATATTTGTAGTAGTTAAACATTCCGAATTTCTTATATATTTGGGAGTCTTTCCAGGACATATTACATTTTAATATTTAATTTCTGTCTTCTTTGATTCAACCATCTTATGCTTAATCTCCAAAACCCGATCTTGACTGTATCGTGAAAATGTAAACGACTATCCACCATCAGAGAAATTCAAAGAATAGAATCGAATGATCAGACGGATGATCGTAAACACTTTAACGTTATCAATATGACATGACGATAAAATTCGGATCGAACAATTGTCGCGCAATTATTTCAGCAACAAAAACAAACAAACAAACGCCACGCGACCAGGCAAGTTCATTAAACAAGCCGTCGCGAAAAGGTTGGCGCAATTTATAATGCCGCCGCCCCATTATTAGTATCCACTCCACCACCGGTAAATTTTCGCTCGGTGTCATCGGTCCGCGGGTATTACTCCCCCGATAGCGTTTGAAATATCGTTCAGAAACAAATATTCTCCTCCCGACCCCCTCTCATTTGCGCGAGGCGTCCGATAGAAAAGTAATGGAAATCGAAATCAAACTCGATCTTAATGGGCCCTGGGGAAAAACAGCGCGGGGGGGGGGGGGGGGGTGCTGTCGATAAGGGAGAAAATCTATATTGCGAAATAATAAGTTATCGTCGGAGACTTTTGCCGACGTGTCTCTTCCGGGCAGAGTCTCTCCTGCAACCCCCTCCACCCACCTCCAGGGAGGGTTATCTCATTATTTCTAACTGATGACGCCATAATTCAGGTCCTCGCGACGTGCAAGAAAATGGACTCCCCGTGCCAAGCAACCTGCGGCTCGGTTCGCAGTCCCGGACGATCGTACCCGCTTTGCCATTCCGTCTAATTAAATGGCTAATCAATTATCCGGCGACCTCGTTGCCCGGCTCCATCTTGTTTAGGATTCGAGGACGCGTTATACGCTTTGCCTCGAGTGCGAGACACCGGGTGAATTTGCGGCAAAGTGTCAGGCGTCTTTTGTTAAGCTACCTCACTTTTTGATGTGAGAGCTTGAAATTGTCTTAAAAACGAAACAAAACAGATGTACAATTTTTTTTGGATTTACGTTATAAAAGACATGCACGCGCATACACATAAGAGCATCATTTGCAAGCTCTTTACGATAATCGCAAATAATGGATAAAGTAATGAATAAAAGTATGAATAGTAATGCAGGAATTAAAGCTAAAGGGACTAAAGGGAACGAATGGACCGTTTTTCAGCCAATCTAAAATTCAAATTTATCTCTTTCAACGAACACTTATTACCGTATTTCACAGCTGTTCAAGTTACCCTAATTTAGTCAGTGCTTTCGCTTACTCCGTACCGAATTTGCATTCGCTAGTGTCCTATATACACGTTACACGCATGTACATTTTCGATTAACCAGTATTCGCCGAGCGATCGCGTTTAATCACCAACGAGCCCGCACGTATCCCCCCCCCCCCCCCAATGCCCCAAATCCCCAACCCCCGTATCGTTCATCCCCGCGTATAAACCCTTACTCGTTCACGCTTAAATTAGCGAGTGTGTTTTATTCCCTACTATATTCAATTGTAGACCCGTCGACCGCTAATGTCCTTAATCGACGCGAATGCACACATCTATGTACATATAGCCGAATCGTAATTCGTCCAATTATTCAAACCCTATTTTTAAGAAGGGTTCTTAATTGGTGATCGTTTGGCGGACCGCAAATCGAATAAACATCGAATTAGATTCTAACGAAAGTGTCGCATTATTTCGATATTATTGGTCGCCGATTTGCATGTCGTCGAATTCACGCATTAGTGACGATTCGTTCAATTAAGACGAATTAAAACCAGAAAGGGAAAGGGAGAGAGAGAGAGAGCTTATTGAATGATATTTCACTCTTTTTAAGAGCAAATTTCATTTCATTGTATCGCAGCAGAAAAAAACATAGTAGACCCTCTTTAAAGTGCTCCCAGCAAGCACAATTTTGGCAATGATGTAACAATGATGTAACAACTCTATGCAACAGTTATGTAACAAGTAACACTCGATGCTAAGAATTCAGAAAGTGGTTAGTTTCAAGAAACATCTATATATAATTCATTAAATGAAAAATCGTCTAAATGATTAATTAAACAGCGACCTATCTAAAAAAAAAAGAAAAGAAACGTCCTATGCGGAATGAAATTTATGGATACTTTGCATTCTTACATTTATATACGATGTATGTTCGTAAAGTGCACGCGGGTCCCCTTGGGTACATTACGGATACAAAGGGCGGAACGCGCAATAACATCAATAACATCGATCACATTCATTGTTCGACGAAAGGAAGAAAAATGTTGTTGCGTAAAAAATACTTATCGATAAAATAAGTGATGATGATACCAACTGCATTTACATGTATATTGTATTGTGTTACGAAAAAGACGTACAATTTGCTGTTCATTTGTGAGGCTATTTGTTATCGGTTGCTCGATTAGTCATTAATATTACTCTATTATATGGTGGTCTTTGCACGTCATTGCCATCATGCTATCATGTACCGATGACATGAAAACGGCAAAGATTAACGACAATTGATAATAATGAAAGAAAATAAATCAAATATTATTTCTGAAGATAATCGACAAAATTGCATTTCATTAATCGTTCGAATTCAAATTCAATTCAAAGTGAAAAGATCGATACGTTTTTCTGATTGATGCTTCCGTGTCGAAAATGGTGCGAGATAGAGGAAAACTGTACTCGACCTTTTTTTTTTTGTGGAGCAAAAATGTTTATACAAAAAATCCAAGAGAACCCTATATGTAGTCTACAATTAATATCTTGGCCACGAGTTCAGCTCGAACTTGCATGATTTATTACCAGCGTCTCAAAACTGTAATTGTTAAACTTACAAGTTGAAATTCGAGCTCGGTTCGTGGCTAAGATATTAACTTTAGACCAGGGCTCTCTACGGGACTTATTCGTAGGAAATTTTCTGACCTACAAAAAAGATTCAGTGCAATTTCGCTCACGCAATTATCTTTTTTCCAAACTATTATAGAGAAAAATGTTTCCCCCACAAAAGTCGTTTGGTCCTTTAGGGACCTGTTCTAACGTCAATGACTTTGACATTGACTTCCATCTTTAAGGTGATTTGGAGGTCAAGTAATGTTTTCTTTTTTCATAGCAGCCTCTACTTTTGGCTTCGGATTCCTGAGGAGCACCAAATTCCACTTTCAGATGTGCATCCATCGTGCGATAAAAGTGACTTGTAGTATTAATTTGAAGGTCAAATTTTTGACCTTCAAAATGCCATCAATATGAAGCTCATTATCGACCGTTGATCCAAACCACGTTTCTTTGGGTCATCATACTTATTGAATAATTTTAAAAATGAATTTTTGGGAACGCTACTCCCCCAAACAGAGGAGATCAATTACTCTCCCAACTTTTTCTCGCGTCGATATTCGAAACATCCACTTGGTTACAAAACATCCTAAAAAAAAACTATTGGGCGTTTCGATTAAAGAATCCAACGGCAACTCCTCGCCCGAGTCTATACTGTAAGAAAGAAAGAAAATATTGGCTCGCCACAAAGAGCAAGAATGAAAGGGTCGTTTTCAAAAGTTATATCATTGAAGCCTTGTGGCGCGAGGCGAGAGAAAGATTTTTCCTTTCTCCAATACCTTTTCTGTAGGGAGAGCAACAACCGTACCTTTTCTGCCTTCCCTTTGCTGGCGGAATGGAAGGATTGTTCCGCGGTTTGCTTTGCAGCCAAACGACCTTCGCAAAGAACGTGTTCTGTATACACCACCCAAGTTACCCCTTTAGTGTGTGTGTGTGTTGGGGGGGGGGGGGGGGGGGGCTTTGGGTGCCCGGGCACTATTCCGATGTACTTTCTTTCTATTGGCACTTCTTTATAATGCGGGGGCGCGAGTTCGGAGTCTGCGAGGCGACCTTTAGGTGCTTCCTATCCGAGCGAGCCATTCATCGGAGTTTCTCCGAGCAGCGAACTTCCAAGTCCTGAAAAACCCGAAAAGGAGGAGTCCTCCCCCCGTGTCCTCCCGCCCCTTGAAGCCCCGCAGAGCCTTCGAGATGCTGAAAATTTATCGTCGCGTGAAATAATAATTCGTCTCCAATCTACCTGTCATGCCTTGAACTTCGTTTTATCTCTCCCTCTCTCGAAGGAAGGAAGACCAGGGAGACAGAGAGAGAGCGATAAAGAAATAGAAAGAGAAAAGCCTCACGGCAAACCTGACGGACTTTGAAAAGCTATCGATTGTCCCAATGAAAGAGGGAAGTAATTTCTGTGAATTTCAAAATAATGAGCTCACTTTTAGGTTATAATTAACGTGACTTTGTGAGCGAGAAATAAAATTTTAGCATCGAGGATAATATTGCAAGGGGTGACTTTTCGCACAATTTATAGCAAAAATGTCAAATCTTGTATAGCAAGATTTGATGCGACTGATGGTTTAATTATGGTGACTGATTATTTTAGGTTGGACCTTGCGATGAGGGGTCATCGAGAAACATTTGGTATATGCCATTGATCAACCTGATGGCCTCTCGTCGCAGTGTATTTGATTAGCCTGCAAGGGACAACCGAAAACATTTCGCCATCTTTAAATCTAAAATTTTGGTATTGCGGACTTGGTCAGTTGTAGGTCACCCATGTGTATTTCACGAATTCTTGAAAAGTAATTATAGTATATGAGCATGGCAACAAAGTATCGGTCAATGTCCCGTAAAAATGTTGCCCATCTGCGGTAATACCGAGTTTAATATAAGAACCCTCGAGGCTGTTCGTTAAGCACCGTGACGTTTAATGCTTTTCGACCCGAGGCGAATCCTCGAAGAAGAAATAAAATGAAAAAAAAAGGCAGTACGTACCTAAGTACTCTCTTAGATTAATCCCATCACTGCAGTAGCGATGTTAATTCGCGCCGAAATGAACGCACGTGAAACAAAACGCGGACTGACGGCTGGAATATAAGGCAAAGTCCTGTACTAATGAGAAATAGAGTGTATGAGAGAGAGAGAGAGTGATAGGGGGAGTCCAATAGAGCAAATCCTCTTAAGCAAACCGATTTCGGGCGCAACATTGTTTGATAATTAATACGAATTCGGCGTGTCGATAGCGGCATCGGTGCTCGGATCACGTATCCACCAGCCAAGCCCCGGAACAATAGGGGGGCTGCGCATTTAACGAGGCTGCGTAGCCGTATTTACGTCTCGTTCGGAGCGATAGTTTGCCGCCTATTGGCGCCCTCTTATATATAACTCGACGCTTTGGGAACGTGCCGATTCGCTAATGTTGCGCATTCCGTTCGATGGCTGGATAAAATCTAACTGGATTTCGTTCGTTAAGAGAAATCCGTTCTAGGCGTTTTTTTTCCAACGTCTTTAAGACGTATAAAGGACGTAGTTGTATCGATCCGTCGCCTGAAATTATCCTGTCCTATCTTACTTTTCGTCTATATTCGACCCCAATTAGTCCAATTACATCCATTGGACCTCCGCATGATTCCTTCCAATTTTCATCGATTCGTCCAATTCGACGAAAATTGGATTTCCACGTACATGTGCAAATAACAGATGTCAATAAGTGCACGTCTATTGTACGTCCTTAATACTTGCACAATGGACGTCCATTGGACATCCATTATACGTAGAATGGACGTCCAATGGCACAATGATCATGCTTGTGCTATTTGTATTGCCGTAAATGGTATTTACGGTCTATTTAAGCGATTGTTTACACGATCTGTCAATCATATTTGTTCTTAATCCTAATATGAAACACATGTTGTAGATCTCCGACTTTCTTCAAATTCAGTTTTTAAAATGTACAGTGACTTTCCCTCCTACGTATACTCTCGAAATCTCTCTTAGTGAAATTTTCTCAAATGAAATTTCACACTAATAAAAGTTAAAGATTACACTTATTGCGGGTTCTCGGGTCTATTCTTCATCACTTCTTGGAGTGAAAATGCCTCGCTAGTAAATGTAAAAATTGACTCAGTTATCTTTCAAAAAATAATTCCATTGTAAAAAATACTTACAATCCCGAAAGAAAAAAAGAAGAAGTTTTATTTAGAAATTGATACATTAAAAAATATTTATTTCATTAATTTCAAGCGTCGTCTACTATATAATGGAAATAATGCAACTTATAAATGAGAGGCGTGATTATTCATAGAAATCGACGTACGGACGCAAAGAAGTATTAATGCGTAATAAATTTTCTTTAGGTTAAATCGTAATTTATTACTCTTTCAAGAAGAGCTAGAGGGCTTCGATGCATACTAGAAAGTGTTCGATAGTACGATTCTCCGGAGACCATATTTCTGTTACCGGAACGACCCTGACGTACTACTGAAAGTTTGCATATGAGCTTTGTACGCGTGTCAATGACTATAGCAGCGATATTGAAAGTTGAAAGTCCGAGGTGACGAAATTTCCATTAAAATGAAAATCAAGAAAAAACGTTATACATAAAATTCAATCGAAACGATACAAATATATTATATTGTGCGGATTCACAAATTTAAATAGATAACAAAAGATAACAAAGTTGTTGTAATTCAGACAAAAAAAAATGTTGATTTTAAAAATTAGCAAACGATGAAAAAATAATACGAGGAAAATATAATGAAATACAAAAGTTGATATTGAAAAACTCCATCAATTCTAAAAATCCTACAGAACTTATTGTTCGGGATTGTCAGTTTCTACTGTCTGAATTTCTTGGAGTGAACATTGAGCCATTCTTTTAAATGAGTGAATTTTTCACTCTTTCTAAAATAAATTTTCACTAGAGGACAGAATCGGAGAACTGTCACTCCACAGTAGAAATAGTGAAATATCACTTTTGAGAGGTGGATCCAAATCCATTGTTATAACGAATGGTTCATTCAAGTCTTCAAATTTCACTCCAAGAAATTTAAAGAATAGATTTGTCACTTTTTAACCAATGGAAGCTGCCAATAAATGATGTATAATTATGAATGAATCAATTATGTCATTACGTAATTTTCATTCAGTTATATTAAATATATGTAACTTAAGAAGATATTGTCTGTATTTGCAGAGTTCCTTCAGTGGAGAGTCTTCTTAAAATAAATTGTCAATGTAACGGGTCATTTGAAATACAAACAAATTACATTGACATATCGACGTTATTGTAGGTCCTCTTCAGAATTTATTATCTAAAATTATAAAAAAATTAACACAAATGTAAAAAATAAAAAATATTACATAAATTCTGTATACGTAAAATAATGTATTGAAAAAAACTTATCATGTTCATGTTTCATTCGAAACATGTTTCAATTTAAATAAAAAACATAGTGATTATTTATTAATTATTATATATTAATATTATTAATTATTAATAATTGCGTAATAATTTTATTTATTTATCTTAACCAAATACCACAATCAGACGGAAAAATTAAAAGATATTAATTTAACTATATTAAGTTAGCAATTTGTAAAAGTACATTTTAAAATTCAGAATTATAAAAGCACTGGTCAACAATGGTAAAATTAATAAATAAATAAAACTCTGAGTATAAACACGTCAATGATAACGACGTAAATTTTTTTTTTTTTAAATTGTAAGTTTTGTAGACAAAAAAATATCCATATTATAAGAGCTGAATAACTTGAACTTATTAATTAGCATTGAAAGGAAATGTCAACTGTAGCTAATTGATGGAGTTATTGATCAAAATTCTAACCGAAGACAATAAGTCTTTTTACATGCACATAAAAGTAAACAGAACGTCTAAAATATAGAATTTTAAAAATTGAGTAACGACAAATAAGGTTTTGCCAATTTAGATTGTTCATATCAAACAGTTGATATGCTGCAGTTTAAACAGCTCGGATTCCTCATGCGATCTACCACAAATTTTATCGACACCACGGCTATTATTAACATATACAAATCTCTTGTTCTCCCACATTTATTA
>JAPYZR010000928.1:0-25556 GCA_030522945.1 Trichopria nigra
GTTGACAATTCGACTTCAAAGGTTCACAATCCACGACTTTAAAGTCAAAATTCCCTACATAAGGCAATTTTACTTAAACGATAGCTAATTTAGACTTTGGGAAACGAAATTTGACTGGCAGGTCGAATGTTTGACTATTTTAGGTCGAATGTCAGAATAACGCCATAATTTCATGTCCGCCATTAATAGAAAATATAACCTCTAAAATTCGCTATTTATCAATTCATTTAATTCTGATGTTCTGTTCTCTATAGTTTAATTAAAGGAATAAGAAATCGTTTTTATCACTTTTACGACTTCAAAAAAAATCAGTTTTACGCGATTAACCCTCAAAATATAATTGACAAATTTTTCATAATTAATTAATTAATATTTTATAAATTTTCCCAATTTTTATGGCGAATTAATTTTCAATAGGGTAGCATAAAATTCTAATCACAAAATTTTGTATGGCATATAAATTAAAGGCTAAATCATGCGAAGATCCATTAATAAACGCGACGAACATATATAACTTGTGTTTATTTCATATAGATAGTATTTAGTTTGATGACAGCTGTGTAGAGTATTACAAGTATACCACCATGAATATGTACAAACGCAATACTGCGCCAGGCTTGCCACGCGAATTCACAAAGAAAGAAATTAAAATATACAAAGAAGAACAGAATTAGTTAGAATTAGGTTAGAAAAAGGTAAAAATTACCGTAATATTACTAATTTTCGACCAAGTACAGACTCATTTTACCAAATTCAGACTACAACCAATTGGGAAAAATGCCCTCCATTACGTAATTTCGAAGTAAAAATTACGGTATTTTTGTTCCCCACTTACTTCCAAAAGAAGTCGATTGGAGGTAAACTAGGTCAGGTCCGTTAAGCATTTGGACCTATTCGTAAGTCAAATAGACCTAATTTTTACCTAATTTGCTGCTTGAGTAGGTTAAAAGGGTTTAGGGGTTCTTGATAAACTTTCAGTGAAAGTTAGGTTAGGTTTAGGCCACTGTCCTTGACTATGGAGGATTTTCTGAATTTGTTATTTTTGTTGCCTTACAATCATTAGTTTGTCCATTGTAAAACTTATTTATTTTTACGTCCTTTGTTCATCCATTATTCATACACAATAGGCGTCCCATGGACCTATCTTCGACAATTATAGCTTAGCGTATACTGGAGGTGCATTATGCGTACAATGACGCAAATTGGACGTCCAGTGGATGTACTGTGCTATTGTGGAAAAAAACAAATTGTATTTTTATGACGATGATTTTTTGCTTATAGCAGTAAATACAACACAATACATAAATTTTTTTAACAATTGATTGGGACCGCAACTAAATATTTATCTTGATACATTCTTATATACTTTTCATCAGTCAAATGTTCAGTTCTGACTATCGGCAGTATTAGCGGTAAAAGTTGAAAGTTGAATTACTGTCATCACTGATTATGATGAATCGAAACCTAACCAATTTTTTCAGCAACGTGAATAATTGTCATTTTTATGAATCAGAAATAATTTCAGTAAAAATTGATTTTAGTATTTTTAGAACAATAACCTAATTTAACCAGTAACACTTAGCATTCGAAACACAAAACGTTCCGTTTCACTTTGAAATAGAAATTAGAAATTTAGATTCAAGAGGACACACATGTTATTGTACACTGTAACAGAATGCATGTACCCGGCTATAATTCAGTATTGATAACAATACTAAATGAGCCGATAATTGATGCTACTGTGTGCAGAGTTCGCGTCGCCTTTATTAGTGTCTGCGGTTATACGGCTCTTCCCATCTGTTGAATTTAGTTCCGAATTGTGTCGATAAGTGCAAAGAGCTCATCCAATTAAAATTTGTGTGAAACTGTTCGTTTAATGAAATAACTGCGACGTTAGCTGATGGTGGCTACGAGTTTTGTTGGCAGCTGTTAAGTAGACTTTACATGCTTACAGTTTAACACCCACGGGTATAATTTGAAACATGTTGGATATCTTGGGTGATCAGGGGAAGTTGTCCTTTATTTCCTGTCACATTGAAAAGTTGTAGTGATAAGTGCGAGGATGACGTAACTATACTTTTTTAAAATAGGAAAAACTTCAAACAATTTTTAAAAGTTTTGAATACAATAAACTAGTTTTTAAAGTATGAAATGTCATTTTTATCACTTTTCTTTTTCTATTATCAATATTCGATGTATTCTGTAATATATAGTTCCATTCCGCAGAGCCCATCGGCTATTATCTGATCTTTTCTGCTCCACTTTCTTCTACCGCGTTGCATTGGGGAGAGTGCGATACCTTCCGGCGACTTTTATGATCACCTACATTTTGGATAGTTTGCTCCTGAATAAAAAGTTACTGCCATAAATAAATACGTACATTAGTTGCCTCCAGTGACGTTTTAAAATTCATTGTTCAATCTAGAATTTCGGAGTGCAATAATTCTAATGATGAAATCCTAAAATGGAATTGAGAGAATATTACAAAACAATATTCATGTACGTTTTAAGTAAAGTAAAGGTCACGTTCAAGGTCACCATTAGATTGATCCCTCGAATTTTTGCAAGTTTTGTCTGGTACCTTTTTTGATACAGTGACAATAACCTCAGCTTTAAAAACGATGGGACGAGTGCTCAGGTACACCCTGCGTATACTGTAAAATAATGTTAAAAACTAATTGCATATAAAAGTTCATAAAAACTTTTAAAGAAAACAAAGGAAAACTTATAAAAAACGAAAAGTCGACAGAAACCGATGAAAGTTCTTCCCGAAATTTGTTGGAGCGAACATTAAGCCACTTCATTGTTTAATGGCGATATTTCACTTTTTCTTAAGTTAAAATCCTTCGAGTCACATTAAATAGTTTCAATTTTCACTGTAGAAAGACCGACAAATTAACGGTATATAATAATATCATTGCACTTCATCAATACGCTTCGAATATTAATCTTTTAGTCTTAATGGAAGAAAATTTATGTAAATGGATTATTGATTTCAATGCAAAGATACGCTGAATTGAAATGTTTGATTGTAAATTTGTAGGTATTTATAGCTTGTGAATGATAATGAATATTGGAAAGCACTCAAAAATATCTGGGTAATATCCTTATACCATGTAATCCTCATGGAAAAGGCATATACCTATTTTAAAGCCAATAATTAAAGTATTAAAGCATTAAAGGTAAAGTTTCACATGATGCAAATAAAACGCTTTCAAGTACATTGTCATTTAATTAGATCTGATACATTTATATCTATTTTATGCTTCATAATTATTCTACAAGTCAGAAATTGTCACAAATCCTAAATTTAAATATATTGTTTTTTTTTTGTCTTCTAGGAACTTGTTTATGGTGACTTGATACACATTTTCATAAACATTTGTAGGGTGGAATCAACATTTTGAAAAAAAAAACCGTTACTATCATGGAATTCACATGGAGTGGTTACGCTGCAGATTTGC
Source organism: Trichopria nigra (assembly GCA_030522945.1). Lineage (NCBI taxonomy): Eukaryota > Metazoa > Arthropoda > Insecta > Hymenoptera > Diapriidae > Trichopria > Trichopria nigra. Next base: position 3,465 of record JAPYZR010000928.1, read on the forward strand.
TCCTCATTCCAAACGTGATTTTCATTCTGAGTGTGGGTGCACAAGGCCGTACGTCGAACGTTACAAGATAAGCTGCCTGTGACAACATTTTGTCAGTGGACTGACACATTCGTAGCAAATGTATCGTTGAACGGTGGGTGAGGGTCGATGGTGTACCCTGGTGGGTTTTCCCTGTATATCGTCGCCATGCGGGATTACCGTCGGTTATCGGTTTATTTGGTGGTCTCACCAGGCCACTGGATGGCTCGGCGATTCCCTATTCTATTCTATCGTTCTGAAGTCTTTGTAAGAATGACAATAATTTTCGAACGAATGGTGCATTTTGTAAATTCGGCAACTATGGATACCAAAAGGATACGAGGAATGCTTGAGTCTTGGACATTCTGTCGTTCATGATTACCTATTATGACGACAGTTGTTTTCATTACATATGTGGATTTAACGTCATGTAACATGAGTCATGAATCGTCATTTCATGAGATTGATTTCATGTCTACTCTTCCTTGAGAGTATTATTAGTAACAAAAACTATACCATGTCCTGTAATTCAAGCAGTACCATGACAGGTGTCACGCGAACCCTGCTACATAATGTTAGGTAAGTCATGTCATATAAGTTGTCTTTAAATTTACGCCGTCGTGAAAGTGATGCCATGTCACTTCTTTGAGAATCTTGCCATGTCATATGACGAAAACCAAATCATGTCATATAAAGAAAGCCACGTTCCTATCATGTGAAACCTTCAACATTATGTGAAACAATAGGAAAAGCAAAAAATAAGTATAGCATTGATAAAGAAATGATTGTACATTACCTCTTTTGGATCATATCTCATACAAATTCAATTTCCTCTAGTCTACACTCTATTTTACCCATGTTTTCCCTAGTTATAAAAGGTGATGTTTTTTTCCCCCCAAAAAAAATGTTTCATTTTTTTTTAGATATAAAGTGTTCAGGTGAATTGAAGTGATACATATTAAATAAAACTATGTTAATAGGTTAGGTTAGGACATGAACATTTCATTAAATGCAACATATTATAGGTAAGCAATAATTAAACGACAAAACGTTTCGAAATGTCTGATCACACTTGAAAGAACTGTGCGAGGAAAATCCGAATGATTCAATTTCCGAAGATGAAGCAAAAAAAAAAAAAGAGCCGAACTCCGGGCAGGAAATGCAGGAGCGTGGGGCAAAGTTATTATTGGGGCGCGACGGAGCTAATTTACTTTTTAAATAAATCCTGGTACCTCGTTAGCCGCGAGCACGAGCGCCGCGCCGCCACCGGAGAGCAAGGCACGGAGGATCGCAAAAATAGCGGAAACCCGTAGTTGTATAACGCCACCCTCGACGTGGGAATAGGGAGAGAAAGAGAGAGAATAAATGCGGAAAGAGGAGGGAAACCAAGATAGATTACAATTAAATGAGTAGCGAACGTCACCGATGAGAATGCTCTCGGATCATTACGAATTAATTGAACTCAAGTGTGTTGAATTATTTACTTGATTAATTATCATATTTATAGTTTCTTTCAATCTTTCTTTCATAGAAAGTAAAAATATAATGTCATAATGTCAAAAAACAATGAAACGCTAGAATAAAGACACTGTGCAGTGTTAGACATTGCTTTTTTTAAGTCCCGAGGAACAAACTACACCCGGAGAAGAAAAGCTCACATTTCCAACCTAGGAAGGAAATGTTCATCTTTTCCCACATGATTTGGAACGTTAACAATCGTCACATAAATATTGTCCCCTAACCCTTATCCCTTTTGACTTTTGATTTTTGCCGTATTAAATTTATGTGGAACGAGCAATTGAACAGAGTCATCGGAAGGGCCGGAAATATGGGTAAAGATAAAAAGGACGGCAGGAAATGGAGCAGGCAGACGGCATTTACAGTCGACGAGAAGGGAAACAACTTGAAGCAGACTCTGGCGTAATGAACAAGTTGCAACCACTCGTTCGTCCGTTAATTATGACTGCCTCTGTTTCACGCTGGGTTACCGGCATTTATTTGCCGATTTTGCGACGAGTATACACAGGCTCACGTGCCATTGTATGCGTGAACATTCAAAGACGCGCACGTGACAATTTGCGAGGCAATTCGCACACGTTTACGAGTTCATATATGCGCCTGCGATGACGCATTACACACATACACACACTTGGCTTTGCTTCGTGTGCACGTGAATAGACGTGTGTGTATATATGCAGTGTTTGCTTTTCGCTGCGATTTCCGCCACTTTAAACGGTTGTCGAAACGTAACGCAGCCGTGCGCGCTTGAGCACTTTCCAACTTAGGCGTCGCGTTATGGATTCACAAATGGACAGCTTTTACTTATGATAACACAAGTGTCGAGTCGTTAAAGCAACAAAGTTCGATGAAATATTTAATAACTACTTAACAATGAACGGGTGTACTATGGTAGAAAATAGTGATTACAAAATTTAGCACAATTCTGATGTACATTTTGTTCGCACGAAATAAATATAAGATGTTTTTTTTTGAAACTGTTGATTAAAATTCTTAGGTCAGATTTTCAAATTGCAAATCGATTCTAGTACAAAATGTTTAAAAGGATTTGATAGTTATACATTGGAAAATCAATTGATCCACTGAAAAATTGATGACCAAACATGTTGTCTACTAAAACAATTGTTTTAGTGAGCAATTGGTCAAAAACAATGGGTCGATTGAACAATTAGTTATATAACGGAAAAAATAAATGAATACTTATATAAATGGTATAAATGAATTGATCGACTAAACAATTGGTTGACTGAACAAATGAACGACTATACAATTAGTCGAATGAACAATTGATTGAACGCACAATTGGTAAACTTCACAATTGGGCGAAAACAGCGGATCAACTGAACAATAGATCGACTAAACAAGTGATTGAAAGCACAATTTGTCGAAAATTAATTGATCGACTAAACAAATAGACGATTATGCAAATTGGTCGAACAATTGGTTGACTGAACGAATGAACGACTATACAATTAGTAGAATGAACAATTGATTGAACGCACAATTGGTCAAATTCACAATTGGTCGAAAACAGTGGGTCGACTGAACAATTGGTTGACTGAACAAATGAACGAATATACAAATAGTCGAATGAACAATTGATTGAACGCGCAATTGGTAAAATTCACAATTAGTCGAAAACAGCGGGTCAACTGAACAATAGATCGACTAAACAATTGATTGAAATCACAATTTGTCGAAAATTAATTGATCGACTAAACAGATAGAAGATTATACAAAATTACGAACAATTGGTCTAGTGTACAATTAATCAAAAATCAGTTGGTCGACTGAACAATTGGTTGACTGAACGAATGAACGACTATACAATTAGTAGAATGAGCAATTGATTGAACGCATAATTGGTAAACTTCACAATTGGTCGAAAACAGTGGGTCGACTGAGCAATAGATCGACTAAACAATTGATTGAAAGCACAATTTATCGAAAATTAATTGATCGACTAAACAAATAGACGATTAAACAAATTGGTCGAACAATTGGTCTAGTGTACAATTAGTCGAAAATCAGTTGGTCGACTGAACAGTTGGCTAACTGAACAAATGAACGACTATATATATATAACCGAATGAACAATTGGACGATTAAATAATTGCTTTAAAGCACAATTAGTGGAGCACATGATCGGTCAAGCGCACGATTGGTCGGTAATCAATTGGTCGACAGTATAATAGCTTGACTAAACAAAGGAAATACTATATAGAGATGATCGAATGAACAATTGGACTAAACGCTTGGTCGAACGCACAATTGGTTAACTGAACAATAGTTGTGAATTTTACACAACTTTATAAAGTAGCTGCACCGTTATAGAAAATCACGCTTACGTAATAACCCGACGCAAAGCTGCAGGCAATCTAATTACCTGTACTCTTTTCCTGTAAAACCCTAATGACCGGAACTCCTTGGAAATATATCTTTCCCTCGGTACAAAGCCCAGACAAATGTTTAGAATTTCGAAACAAAAATATTGGAAGCTCCCTAATTCGGGTGCGATCAAAGCCCTTTCGCAGTTGTAAACCGCGTTAGTAAATACGTGTGCAGGAGAAGAAGGAAATATGTGGCTGGGTGGCGGAAGATCTCCCCCGTGTGCACCGCCACATAAGTTCGTTAGGTCGGCCCCAATTTTCGCGTTACCAGAATTTACGAGCGTCTAAAAGCCCGCAGGTTTCCCTCGGAACGCGCGCTTTAAGTGACGTTCTCTTCCATATCGACAAAATCCAAATCGATCCTTCTTCCTGGTCTTACGTTTCGTTTCCTTGCACTGCGGCAACAAAGAGCGCGAGAGAGACGGCGGTCTTAGGAACAGTAAGCGACAATGAGAAGATCAAGGATCAAAGTTATGCCTCGCTTATAAAAGGGGAAATTGGTGAGGCAAGAAAAGAGAAAATTCAGGGTAAAATTGGCTGGGGATTCTGGTAAATTTGAATGGAATAACTTTTTGTTAGGAAGTCAAAACGAAATGTGAATTTTCAAGAATAGCAAGAAAATATTCTTGCTATCCTGAAAATTTGTTAGAAAACTACGGCTATATATTTCTGTACAAATATAACCATTAAATAAAAATATGTTCCTGACATTTATTGCTATAATTAATATCCACCCAATTGTTACAGTTACTGCATTAGTTCGTCCGTTTAAATTTCGAAGTGAACTGATGGAACAGTCAACAACGCAGATGGACCAAACTTCCGGTATAAATGCTATGAAAAAAAGCGTTCACACTGCGATAGTGCAATGATTAAGTAGTCCACTACTAAATTGATCGTAAACTGAATTTGATTGGATTGGATTTGGAAGTAAGAATTTTTGTTTACTTCCTTAGTGGAACTACTTTAAATAAATGTTGCAATGATGGCTTTTGGTGAAACAATATAGCACACTTAGAATCTGTGCCTAATTATGACATGATACAGTAAATAATTTGCAATTACTATCTCCGGACATTTATCGTTCCAGAGAATTCTTCCCTGGAATGTATAAAAGCTGACGGTGCACATTAAGAGCTACAAAAAATAATCAAATCTGCCTGACAAAAAGTGTAACAGTTCATAATTGTATTTACAAAAAAGACATTTATGACCGGTGCTATAAGGTCAGAGACGCACAAAGAAGTCCTTAAAGTTGGCGACATTATTTTTGTAAATAGTAATTCACGTAATAAAAAGTTCGCGTAACTACCAAACTTGAGGGCCGTTTAACGAATTTATTTCTACCGTCCGTACCTTGTTACTCTCTCCCTATTACCTACACTCTTTATCCTTCACTTTGCATACTCTTTTCTGCTCTGAAGCCTCATCTGACCTTCTGTCCCTCTTCTCTCCCTTACACACACTTTTATCGCGTTACCGCCACTCTGATAAACTTAATAAACTTCGCGAACGCTTTATTTTAAATTCGGGTTTTAGGAAATGCCGCATTTAATTGCGTTCATTTGCACGTGGTCAAATTTGCGTCAAAAAGAGGGTTTACCTGTTTGATATAACTTTCTACATTTGGAATCTTGTATTCCGTGATGTTTTTCAATTTGATCGTTGAATTCAACGTAAAATCTACAAGATGTATTCATAGGCTATATTTCATTTCTTCGATTGCTAAATGACTAAATTAAAGTCGCATATTGCATAATAATTCTCGCTCTTGAATCCCTAAAAGCTAGAAGAAAGAATTTCATTGTTCCGATAGAATAAAACTCTCACCAATGTGTTCCTGTTGATTACAAATTGATAATGAAAGAAAAGATCGGAATTAGCAGCTACTGAATCTGCGATAATTTATATCATCCCTCCGATCAATTTTATTTCACGATAATAGTTCGTATTACTTTAAGGGGGGAAATAACAAAATAAACGCGATCGCGAGTTTCCGATTGGCTCGAGATCGATCCTATTACGCTTCAGCTAGATACTACTTTCCTTCCATGTCTTCTCTCTTACTATCGCACTATTCTTTTCCCTCTTTTTATCTGCTACTTTTTTCCTCACTCTCTCTCTCCCATTCGTATCCTCATGTTTCCATCTTCTTCGCTCTTTACCCGGTTACACTCCATCGCCTTTTTTCTAGACCATTCCGTTCGTCTCTTTTCTCCTTGCTGTAGCGACTAACGCGCACCCCCTTACCTACATCCATTTGGGAAGCGTCGCTCGGGAGCACAAGAGCCGCTTCCGAGTGAGACATAAATTAGATCATCCTCCTCTAGTACCACGCTCTAGCTAGGCGATCGACAAATCGCCAATGGCTGTAGAGCTAAACTTCTTTTTTCTCCATCGCAAGTGGCTTCCTTCTCGGTTTGAACGGACCGTCCAGCTTCGTATCTCGTTTTTGCGATGAGAACGGCTCTAAATGTTCGAAATTCTTGTAAAAGAAAAATCTGAAAGCTTCTTGAAATCCGACAAGGAAACATCTCTATTAGTGTTTGACAATCGTTAACGCGATTGAAGAGTCGATTCTACGTGGTACAGAAAGAAATTATATAAATGGAGTATTTCCAGACGATGAAAATGCTTTAAAAGGTTATAAGTAGGAAATCATTTTAAAGATTTCTTTCATCATGGCATGAACTAATACTCTTTTATTGCAGCGTCTTAGGAAGTAAGCAATCTATCCAAATAGCACTTGTTAAATGTATGGATTTATGCTGTGTTGAACTTATAACGCGTGTCAAGTTTAATTGAACACAGATTACGGTGCAAATAGGTCGTTTCAGTGACTGATTTTGAATAGAACCGCCCATCAAGGAGTTAATTAGGATGCCTTTACCAACGAGTCATCGATTCATTATAGTCGAGAGCAATTGCTGCTACGTCATCATTTTATTTGCCATTCAGCAAAGTACGTATTGCAACGATTTCCAACTTGTTTAGTTAGCAAATCACCCCAAGTAGGTAATTTAAAACACGATAAAACTTTCATACCTTCTTATGTTCTTCTAGATTATTCACCTCATTGAAAGTGTGCGATGCATTCTGTGCTTCTATTTATCTGTAGAGTTCACCAATGCTGACTAATTAACATTGTTGGAAAACACCAAAGAATATAAGTATGATGCATTGGACATTGAGAAAGCATTTCAGTTATCATTCGAGGCTATCATTTCGTTTGAAGATTGTTAACAGGTTCATAACAGACGAGAGTAACTTGTGTGCAATTAAAAACAACTAATTGTTGAACATATTGAAACGATTCGTTCCAAACCACTGTATGTTCAATCTGCATTTGGTGTACAAAAATCATTATACACAACTAGTTATTACAAAGTTACATTGGACGTAGTTGATGTAAGCATTTTCCTCCGTAATTATTTATTCCCATACCGTGCCATTAATCCCGCAAACGCGTATCGCATAAACGAATTTTCAGAGACGTACAAGAACATAGCATAAAGATATTCGAACCGCCCGAAGGCTTAGTCCGTAGTTGTTGCCGAAAGTGGTTAGAGCAGAATTTGAATTAATTACAGGGAAAGTGAACAAGCTGCTACCCACGGGCAGCATAGTCAGCAAATGAGAGAGCAAGATTGCGTGCGAGAGAGACACAGATACAATGGCGGAGGAACGAGCATGCTGAATGAATTCTTATTTATATATAAACGTATGAATTTGTTGGGAGAGAGTGACTGGAGAAAAGTGTAGAGCTGCGGGGATAATGGAAAAGAAAGAAAAGAGTGGGAAGATGACGAGGGAAAAGGATGTGGTTAGCGCGATCTCGTCGAGAAATTGTTCTTCCAGTATACCAAGTTAGGAACCTCCAACTTCACACCTCAAGTACCTTGAGGTAAGCTCGGAACTAATTCGGGATTCTGGCTTAAGTGGCCTCTTATTTCGAGGCGGTTCGTGTTTATTGGCGGATACAGTGATCCCATGCCGGGAAGAGAGACGATGTTTAAATTAAGTTTTCGCAACTACGTTCTCCCGCGAAAATCTTTTAAAATTTAATCCACGCGGCAGAGTTGCCTAACGATAAATTGTTGCCGGGTAAAATCTTTTAGGTATTGTCAATATTTATAGAAGGTAAAGTGTGTGCAAGTCTTGCGAAGAAGTCTGATTACGGAATCCATTATTTAACGTCAAGATGTTACGGGAATCATGTGAGATTTTTTGCTTATATCTAGAGCCTTCGCTTACCGAGATTTTTTGGATACTTATCAGACAAGCTTGCGAGTGTAAAAAATTTGGTAGATTTTGACATTTCAAATTGATGACGTAAAATGTAACTTTAATAGATGATTGTTTGGTAAATTAGAAATTTTAAATGACATTGACATTAAGTTCACAAGGGAGTTTCTGAAGGAGGAGTTTCATGAAATCAAACCTAAAAATGACGAATGGAAAAGACAACAAAAGATAACATTTTAAAATCAAGATAATGATAATAAAGAATCAATATTTTTAAAAAGTATAAGTTTTAATTACGCTTAATTGCTTTCCCAACTCTGAAAATAATGATCCAATACCGAAGAGGCGGGTACTCAATTTCTCTCAGACGATCCAGCGAAAAGTGACATTCAATAATACCGGAGCACAAACACGGGTAATGTCTGGGTTTCTACGTTCAGATTGCACTTAGAAGCAAGTAATCACCGTTCGGGAGTGCAATAAGCTCACCTTCCCGTGAATACACATGCGCGATCGTGTGCGTGTGCGTGCGTACACTCGCTATTGTCACCCCGATGGGTTGAAAGAAGGGACGAGAGGCAGGAAAGGGGCTACGCTCTACAACAACTTCTATTAGCATAAAGTCTCTTGGGCTCCAGACGCGACAACTACCCCCGCATTCGCCCTTCCACCCTCCACCGCCCTTCACCGGGAATTTCAACTATACTATCGGCTTTATTGGTACCGCTTAACGTTCTGCGTCGCCGTCGTATCCCAGGAGCGACGCGACACTTCCGCCGTACGCATTCTTTTTTTCCGGCTTTTGTCCGTTACTTAGGCTGTACTCGATAATAAAACGTGAATGATAATAACTTTTTATCCATTTAATGGTACGCCGATGCTGATCGCGGTACTAAGTTCATATTTTTATGGGCCGGTTTCAACTTTCCTTCCGGTTGGGAGTGGGTGGGGAGTCAGCGTTTTTAGTTTATCTTCTTGTTTACATATTTGAAATGGGGGAGAATATGGCAATTAAATTCCATCACTACTACCACCATGAAGACCATCGATTAACCTATTTCTAACATCTAGGAGTGTAAAAAAGGGTATTTTGCCCCTCGTACATATAACGTCAAGGTCAAGTGTGGAAACCAGAATCATTTCATCTTGACCGATGGTCACATTTAAAATCTGCTGAGTATCTATTCTGACCAATCTATTCTGAAACCTGACCATCCTCACATAGAAATAGTTTCGGAATATCCCCAGAATATAATTCATTGCTACGTGGATCTTCGACGACTATCTATGGATGTTTAAGCCTCTAATTGAGACAACCAATCGCCTGGACAACACGATCACTTTTATAGTTGATACAACCCTGGTATGGTTGATACTTCTTTTCCTTCAGTGTACTGATGGGAATCGTCGCTTGCAAATCTACCTTGCAAGTAGTACAAATAAAGTTGATTCAAACCCAGTGACTGTTTAGTCAATGATTCAAAACGATAGACTTCCTCTTGCATAACGCATCGTAGCGACATCCAAGTATAAAGGAAATTGGATGTTATTTCTTTTGCCGGATAAAATTTTAAATTATTTACCAAGGCCTTAAAGTTCAGTGAGCGTTATAACCATTACATTCGATAAACCAAGCCAAGATATCCGGCATTTCATCCAGAACTGCCATGTACGTCCGTGCACGAAAGCGGAAGCCGAGCTGTCGTAGTTGGCGTGTTTACAGACGCATTACCGTATAGTCTCGTACCGTATCGTGGTGCGCCGTGCTGGAGCGACAGAAATTTACTTCCACGTAGAACTAAACAACCTTTAGCCTGCAAGTAGCTCCGAAGTCAGCTCTAACTAGCAACCTGCCTACGCTCGAAATAGGCAGATACGATACGGGTTTGCACCAAGGGGTTCCTCCTTTATCCGACCTGCGACCCTTCTCGCCTTCATTTCTTCACCCCCTCTAGCCTGCATGCCAGCAAGTTAGTCTCGCGCAATAGGTTCTGCGCCCTGCCCTTATACGCGTCCGTATCTGTCGGACCAGCACGACATTAACACTCTACGATTACACCGCGCAAATGGAAGAAACTCGCCCATTCAAATTCAAGAGGACTCCGCCCAAATCCGTTTGCACGCGCTTATATTCCTTCCTGGCCGGGACGTCCGGGGTGTGAAACGATTCTCAGGAATGGCCTGGTCTTGAAACGTTTTGCGTCGAGAGCGTATTAAACGAATGGCAGGACTACTTGGTGCTCAACGACAGGGAAGTTGGATATTGCCTGCGGTTTAACGAAGAAGGCTGCGATAATGTTATGAGGTCTCGTTTTTACTTAAAAATACACGATATACACGCCTCATCTGGAAGAGTAGGGCTCGGTGGGCTACTTTGCCTTTCAAGTGGGTCGAAAGGTTACCGTCGTATCGTATTGCTTTTCGAGTGCTTCCAGAGGCATTCTCTGCGGAGTAAGTACGGTCACTACTTTTCGGCGGTTAACACCTAGAAATATTGCAAATAAAAGTGATTGGGTACGGTTAAATTGAATTGTTAAAGGAAGAAATACATATTTTTAAACATTGGTATTACTGCCAAAATTCACTAGTTGCCTAACGGTAGCATCAGAAGCGTGGAAGTGTCAAGATGATACAATATTGACAGTGGGTCTCTATCTCAAATTAGGTTTCTCTAAGGATTATACCCATTGTTCATCCATCCAAGTCCAATCCACGAAAATCCAATGCTAATCCCAATTCTAATGATGTAAAGTAGCGTAAATTGATTAAGGGACCCTATCATAAATATTGGTGTTAACTATTTATGATTATTTCAGATGTGATCTTCGAATAATAAAAGTTTGATCCGATTTTCTTATAGCGTGGCTAATCAATGCTATCCTGACAACTGTAAATCGATGAGGAAAACGTAATAAATGAAAGACCTGAATAAACATAATACATTGTTTCACAACGAAAGTACAAAGCATGATGAAATATTCAAGAAACACAAATCTCCTTATAATGGCGAATGTTGATCTTGTTTACGTTATTTGTCTTTCCTTTGCTCATAATTCTCTGCGCGTCGTATTAAAAATATGCACAACAATCTAAATTCACAGTGAAGAATACGCAGAAAAGAAACCTGTAAATTCTACATCAGACACCACGCAACACCACTTGATCTTATAAAGTCTGTAGGCCAATTTTTCAAGATTTACGAAGAAATAAGTTGCGCCGACAAGGGCATTCGTACCGTCTGCACGCACCGAGCACTTCCTGTGAACGTAACAAGAAGGGTGAAAATGCAGCGATATACAGGTATACCAACGTCCAAGCCATATATCAATAGTTAAACCTGGGTGTAAGTAAGATTTAAAAAATTTTGTATCGTTTGTACTATAGTAGTTGTAGGTCAGCCACTATTCTGCCTGATGAAGTTTACTATATAAGTTTATACGTTACGTCGCTAAAGCTTTAGTCGTCGTAAATAAAGTACATCATTTTCATTCTCACCGACGTTTATTGTACTCATCTGTCTTTCTTTAAACACTTTGTTTTCGTGTTGTGAATGTTGTTTAAAACTTTTTTTTTGTTGATAATCTTTAGTAACGTCCAGTAACGTATTGTCAGATCGTGATGATTTATGTTGCACGTTTTTATTAACAGAATTAGAGCTACTCGTGTCTATCGAATTGGAAAACTGTCTGTGCCAACTGATATGAATAGATCTGAGTTTGAATCAGTGTAATTGATCTTGATTGAGCAAATCTGAATCAGAATTGATAAATGATGTATGATGGATATTATAATTGATCAAGTATAAGTGATGAATGGTGACCAAGAGTAAAACGAAATTCACTCCGTGTACGAACAAAGAAAATTCCACATGTATTCCACTTCTAGTAAATATTATTTAAATAATTGAATGCGTAAAAACTAATTTCAGCTTGATAAAATTTATTATTGCGTTTCCCTCCAGGGCATTACCATGCAAATTGCGCGGTGCTTCCTAAGCGAAAAGTATTAAATATGAAGCTTTACATACATTCTTTTTCATTTCAAGGGAATATTAAAACAATATTAACAATACCATTCGTTTAGTCGCCGGCGGCGGCGTAATGAAAACTAGGACAAAACAGTGACTTTGCTCATGGTGAGATCGTATTAGCAGGATATTTCGTTAATACCGGTACATTCGGTCTGAAGAACTCACCTGATGTTCTCGCGGGTAGATGCTTCGTAAACACATCTTGTTAAAATCCTTAAAAATGTCCGAAATCCTCTTATGCGCCGGCCTGTGGCTTTTATTAAAGCTCCAAACTCGCCGTATAAAGGCGTAATGGCCAGTCGTTGCAGATGTCCTATAAGGGCCAGACCGGAAACGAGTAAGAGGACGAGGGGATTGGGAAGGGGGCCACGACTAACCGCGCACGGTGTGGTCTTTCTCTCTTGAAAAAGGATAATACTTGGTGCTAGCTCGATATCGTGTTCCACCTATTTTTATTTTGTTCGACCTTAAGGCAGAACTCGCCGTAGAGATCAATAGTGCAAGACAGTCTTTTCAACAAGGCGCGAGAATAAACGGAGATAGCTATAGATTCCTTTTATTGGATTGTAGATAGCGGTTGAATTTTTGTCGCATGAAAAGCTATCGGAATTAAGTGAAGTTTTTCTGTGTATTTATTATCAAAGCAACGTCTATTTGTGAAACTGATATAATTAATTAGTAGGTATATGGAATGTGATTAATTACATTTTTGGTGGGGAAACAATTAGATATTCTTGCTTGTTAACAGCGATGGGTGAAACATCGTATCATCATGGACTCTTTTTTTCATCATCTTTAATTCTGCTATTATTTTTTCATTATCTTTGACTATATTGAATTTTTGACGAGAATCAAATTTACATCATCTTTCATCACAAACTTTTCTTGATCATCTTTTATCAAACATAAGTCAATTTTTCATCATCATTGCTTGCATTAACGTCAAGTACTCTGGTCAGTACTTTTTATCGTCTTCGATAAGCAAATATCATTGGTTCCCTATCTTTGACTATATCGAAATTTTGCCAAGAGTCGGATTTTCATTATCATCATGGGGTGTAGTTACTAATTGTTATTATCTTCGAAAACATAATCAATTGTTCACCAGTCTTTGACTATTTAGAATTTACAATGAAGATGTTTGGGTACTTTTTGATAATATGACTTATTTATCATGATATTGGCAAGTGTACAATTAATAAACCTTATTTACACGATGTAAAAGATTTTAATCTATAGTAATAATGATCTTTTGTTAAATTTGGTTAAATTAATGCGATATAGTACCAATCAGTTATTAGTATCTCCTGCAGTAGAGGAAAATGAGTCATATAAAATCATGCCGGATAAGCGGATAATTGAAAATTCACATAATCTGATTTCGTTCGAGGAATTATTTTGATTTTCGTAGATGAAGACATCGATGCATAATAATTCATAAACACACTACTTTTTAAAAATGATTGAGTATTGTTGCTTAATATTTTCTTTAAATTTTCCAAATAATTAAAAATAGTTCTGATTTATTTTAAAGCATTCCGTAGATTGATTTTGTTCGGATACTGCAGGAGTGAAATTTAAAGCCATTTAGAAACTGTAACGAGCGACAGCTCTAAATGGGGGTTTTCCGATATTTTCATATCTGGTGTGCAGGCAGAATTACAACTATTGATCCGGCATCTACACTAGTTTACACGTTTGCTTAGATTATTCTCTTCTAGGCGAATCCTTTAAAAAGTGTTTCCTAAAAATGTATCTCAGCAACAAACATGCCATTTTTACTCAAGTCATACTCGAAACATAGTTTCGTTTTTGAGATGTTCTATCCTAAAAGTGCAAATATTGCTGTTTTAGGGCAAAATCGACATTTTTAAATCAATATCATGACGATGATAGAGATTATGATGATCGTGATTACAATGATGAAAAAGGACTGTTTCCATCGATATTTGGATGTTTAGATAGTTCTGAATGTATATTAAAAGGTAAGAATTGTACATAACGGAATAATGTTTAGTAAAACGGACATTTTTGCATTTTTTAAGTTAGGAGATCTGAGAATCCTGATACGATGGTGCCATTCTGATTAATACTTTTCTATATTGAATATAGAATCGTCACTTCTTCAGAAGTAAAATTTCATTTCAGAATTGAATCATTATCATCATCATCATCTTCTTCATCATCGACATCATCACCGTAATCATCACCATCATCATCATCATCATCATCATCATCATCATGGTCATCATCTTCGTCATCATCGTCATCATCACCGTAATTATCATCATCATCATCACCATGGTCATCATCTTCGTCATCATCTTCATCATCACCATTGTCATTTTAAAATGTCGATTTTGTTATGACTATAATTAATGGCAATGAAATAAGAAATGCCAATAAGTGATGGTCATCATCTGAGCACCAATCAGAAATAAGAAACTTCCATTCATTTCGTTATTTCGCGACTATATTATTTCCGCTAGAAATATATATCGAATTGATTAAAGCACTATGCTGAAAAAATATGAAATGATATTTTCCATAACTTGATAGACACACGAGGGCAACATCTTCACGGCATCGCGCGACTCGTCGGTTCCGTAAGAACCAGACAAAATTCAATTTTTTTTCGAGCAGCGTATCAGAGAAGTCGCTCGTTGTCGCGGTGATGCTGGCTTGATATAAAAACACGCGTGTATATATATATATATGTAGTTGCGTATAAAAGTGACAGTACGGGTAGGCCAGATCCAACTGCGAGAGGACTCCATAAGACTAGCTTATGTTCTTTCGTGCTATTACCAATCCTCTCATATAAAAATAAAGTCGCAATGCGCCTCGCATTCCACGATACTGCTGCTCTCTTGTCCCTTTCTGCCTTTTTGCGTCTTTCTCTCTGTACCCAAGAAGCCGTTATGCTACAGTTTCTACCTTCGACCTACCAGCCACTATGTTACTTTTGACGCTACTCGTATGTGAAGGAATTTCAAATGACTGGTCGTATTTTTTGGCATGCTGCTAAAGTGCTTTTTCTGATGGCATTTCTTTTTGGCATTATGCCCCCGTATTTGTTTTATTTCAGTGATTTAAAGTGCGACGGAGAATGAAAAGAAAGTATATACATCAGGGGAAGCAAAAAGGAAATACGGTTGAAAGTTGAAGGTTTCGCGTATCTTTTATGTAATCGTACACAATGGCACACATTACCGTTCAAGGGCGGAAAGCGACGATTTTTCCTTGTTTAGGCATACGTCATGGCGTCGACCGAAATATCATGACGTGAACAATTGCGCAAACATTAAAGTCCCTTTTACCGCCCGTTCTTACAACCGAACATCAAACGGCTACTTTGCGCCCGCGTTGCAGTTAATGTTTTTAATATTTCCTTGTATATGTAAGTTTATGCGTGTACCCTTGAAATACTATAGTGGTTAAATATAATTTCTAGAGAAAATTATTATTGTAGCTACTGATAGTAGATACCGCGCGACATTATCAGAAAATATCTTTCTCTTCGTGACATAACCACAGTCCGGTGGATTTCCGTCGAAACTCCGTTATTTTTGCTATGGGGGATGAAGGAAACGCAGGATACGTCTAATTTGGGGGATAAGGCGCTGCGTTATTGGTCATTCGCGACGGGACTAAACGACACGGGACGTAAATGGACGCAGAGGGATATAAGGCGCGATAAAATATTGTCCGAGTACTGGGAGCGCCATATTCCGTACTTGAAGAGCGTTCTGTAATTTCGTTCTTACTGCCTCGAAGCTTTCAAACTATGACGTACGATGGTATGTTCGCTCGTAATACTCGGAATCCCGTAGGGTCAACTAACCAACGGGATGACGGCGAGGCGAAAGTTTTTTAAAGTCCCCGGTTAAAAGTATTGAGAAAAGGGAATATGACTTTTTTGAAATTGGCCTCGGCTTTGGGAATATTTAAGTATTCCACCTGGAGAAGTTCTTAGGGTTTGGTCTTGTACGGTTATGGGATTGGTACACACACACACATGCACACACATGAACATATTTTCCTTTTGTATATATATAAAAACGGAAAATTTATAATTGATTTTTAATAAAAGAACATTAACTTCAAATAAAATCTTGAATTATTAATTAATTTTTCAAAACAATTGTCCTAATGGTTTTAATTGTTTCTCCTTTTTCCGTCTTTCTAATATATATTTCCATCGCATTTTTTTCTATCATCTACTCTTTATGCATGTTGTGTTAATCTTTTTTTTTATTTTATTTCATATTTACATTTATAAAGATTTTTTCATTGTTTCTTATTTGTTACTTTTATACTTTTTATTTTTTTACTTTACTGTCTTCGTTGTTTCCTTTTCACCTTTTTTGTACAATTTTATTTTTTCTTCTTATGTATATTATGTCCATTTGTCTACCTTAGATTAAATTAAAATTTTTTTTTTCATTTGAGTTTACTTCTTTTCTGTAACTTTCCTTTTTTTTTGTTTCCTTTTTATTATTTTGATTTTAATTTTTTTAATTGTTTGTTTTATTTTCATTACTTTTCTTTTCTTTTTCTTACATCATGTAGTATTTTGAGTTTTCTCTTTTTTATTTTATATTCTATTTTCGTTTCTGTTTCTCTTTTCCCTACTTACTAAATTTCATGGTGTTAAATTTCACTCTTGAAGAGTGAAAATTGAGTCACTTTTCGATAAAATGAATTTTCACTCAGCAAGAGTGACATTTTTTGGAATTAAATTTCACTCTACATTGGACTGAGTCGAAGAATTTACACTCCAAACAGAGTGAAATGCTATTCTTTAAGAGTGACATGTCACTCCAAGAAATTTAAAGAATAGAAATTTTTTTCTTCCGTGTTTCCCTCCCTTTGTCCTTCTTTCTTTCTTTTTGTTTATGTCTCTTCTGTAATTTTCGTTTTTCTTTGTTGCTTCACATAATATTTTGATTTGATTTTATTTTATTTTGTAATTCTTTGCTTCATTCCTTAGTTTACTTTTCTCTTTCTCTTCCTCGTTCATAAATAATCGCTTATTGAAACGAAAATAAAAATGGAAAAATGAAATATAAATATTTTTTTTTTATTTTTATCTCTTCCATTCAAACATTGCTAATTTGAATTTAAGCAAAAGTATTGACATAAAACATTTCACAGTTGGTAAAAATAATTCAATTGGTTTTCAAAATTGATTCTATAAAAAAATAGAATTCAACAAAAATTGTTTGAAGTTTGAAAGATAAATAATGCCTTAAAAACACATTTCCAGAACTAATAAATTTATTGCTTACTTTTTACGCAAATAACTTAAACGTAGCCGTTTAATTTATTTTCATAGTAATGAAGCAAATATCTGCTTGTCAGGAGGTTCCCAATTTATACGTACAGGAGAAGTGGTTCAACTCGAGTAATTAATAGTGATTCAATTATCTAGTTCATTCTCTTCATGCCAATACTTCATACCGTTATTGATTTGACTAATTGCTACAGTTGAATTGTCTTTTAGCTACAAATTCAATAAAAGACGTACTATGCCGATTTTCCTCCTTCCTCCATTTCTTCTTCCATTAAGGTTCTTCTTCCCTTCCCTTTTATCATTCTGTACTTTTCTTCTTACGAATTTCCTTTCTTTCTTATATCTTCTCCCGTCCTTCATTCAAACCTTTCACTTTTCCTTTTTTCATTTTCTTTTTCATTTTTATCATTTCCGTTTCTTATGCAATGTGCTGCACACGATTTGACCAAAAGTTTACGAATTATATTAGAGAGAAATATTGAAATACACTAGAAAATGAGGAAAGGAAACCTGATGACTGACCATGATGACGCACCTCTAAAAGAAAAAATGTCAATCATCATGCTGTCACACTGATGTTTCAGCAGATTTCAGGGTTATATAACGATTCGGATCGGATAAAAGACAATAGATTTGTTTATCATAATATTCTTTTTTGTAAAAAATGCACAAGTAGATCGTTTCTTACCATATACTTACGAAACTATGCGCAGCATCATAAAAATCTAAAGTTCTAAAGGTATGCCTACAGAGTAATCAGTTCATTGGAATAAATGTATTGTATCAGTGAATAGAGATAGCGCACTACATATGGGAGACGTTGCAAACTGCTAAATGTCTTGTATGATACCAAGATGTACAGAACGACAACGGAACCAAATCCTGAAGTGGACTTCTAAACACTTTCAGATAATCCCATCCGCCTTTCCGATCTCTAACCATGATAGGAATGGTTAGAGATCGGACATGTTGTCCGACATGTCCGACATGTTGCACGGATGTAATTCGCAACATTCTTGAAACCCAGACCATGGGATTACAATTAGCATCAGACAGGGTGTAAAGAATCCAGGAATCTAGGTCAACTGTCACCAAAAGCACAGAACCTGTAGCAATGAAAGACGAATCCTCAAATTATAAATGATTGAATTTTAGTAGTTATCACCCCATGGTTATGCAGTGACCGATCACGTGGCAACTGCTACGTGAGATTTCCGATGGCAACTTTAAAGTATCAGGACTTTATTGTAATTTATTGAAATTGCTCAACATCGAGAACATTTGAAGAGATAGCTGATGGTGCATATATATCCGATAGCGGCACAGTTGTTCTTTAATGATTCAGCGTAGCGGCATCGAATTCTGATTTCCAACGTGGCGACCGGTATATCGATTCTGCCAACTGTACGGAGCTCGGAATGCATAAATATTGGAAATGTTTATAGGAATTCACGTCTCGTACATCGCGTACACTTACTCGCGACCGCACAGGGAGAAAAGAGCAGCCTCCACACTGCAGGAGACTTGGCTGACTTCCGTAAAGGTGGAGAAGCACCGGACGGCAGTAAAAGTGCATTATTTAGGTCGCCTCGCGCTCGAGCCGTCCACGCTACAACTTTTATTTGCACTTTTATTTTCCCAAAACGCGTTACGGAGGGACCTGCCGGCTTCCATTTGCTATGCATTGAATTGAATTCGGCCAGGTCGTGTATAGGTGGGCCCTTACGTTCGTGTGGGTGGATGTGTGTGCGACCCCTCTCATACCCCCTTGGAACCAACGCGCCACCATCGGCACCGACGCGCCGGCCATTACGAGTTACGAGTTACGAATTACGAGCCTACGAGTAACAAGTAGGAGAGACCATTGCGGGGCTTACCAGAGTCCCTTTAAACGCCAGACACGCAGGATACGTTTTACTGCCAGCGAAAGATAATATACGACTCTGACTTTTCGGCTGGGCTTAATCGCTTTTTACCTTTTATACAAATTGACTGCGTGTTGTAAATTACGTATAACCTATATATTTCTTTTTAGAGGGTGGTACTTTTCAGAATTGGCAAGCGAATTTTTGGCCGACTGTTGTGAATGTTGTCTTTGCGGAGTCAGCTTCGCGTACAATCCTTCATTTTCACTATTGATTGTTTCAACAGTAATAAAAAGTATACAAACCGTTGCTATATGGCGTATGGTTTTTACCTGAAAATGGGAGTGTTATATACTGAATCGCGTAATCATAACAGCCCCAATTAGCTCTGGACGTCCATTGGACATCCGTGATTCGTCCGTGGATGAAAATTAAAAGTACGCTGGATGTCTAGTCTTGTATGAGTAATGAATGTCCAGACTTGTATGACCCTAACACTTTCGTCCACTGTACATCCATTATACGTCCAACAAGAACGAGCTACATATCCTAACAGCACCGCACTTTATGGCCAGGTTAAGTAACTTTGCTATAACATTGATCACCTTATAGCAACATCACCTAACCTTGTCATAAGGTTCGGTGCTGTTAGGGTAGCTTATCCAAAGCTCAGGAATTCTTAATCTGCTCCTGAGATTGGAAATGATAGAGTCTGGACTACGTTATAAATTAATTAATACAAAATTTGGACGAACAAAAATGATATTCACCAAACGAATTCCTACTTTAAGACCAATTTGCTCGTAGACTGGAGTATACACTATATCGCTCAACATAAGGAAAACAATATCAACCATACTATAGTTGACGTAATCATATAATAGTTGTCCTAACCATAATACAGTTGACATAACTATGGTTGAATCGACCATAGTATGGTTATTCCAACAATATTTTTTATCACCCATTCTATAGTTGAAACAACTATGCGCTAATTGGTTGACACGATGATTTCTATGGCTGAATCAATTTTAGCATCAATTTTCTTTTCGTGTATACAGTAGTAATTTTCTGGGTTTCCTTCATAATTAGTTAACAATGATAAAAAGAAACAGTAACAAACTCAAAAAGATATCACTGCTTTACAAAGCAATCAGAAAATCTTCACTTGAAATCGGACACATGTCGTTTGACCAGTACCATTATTTTTGTTCTAAAAGTAATAGTTGAAGAGAAAGGGAACCATTTAGCGAGGGAAAGAAGATACATTTGAAGCTACGAAAGTTTAGACATTTGGATGTGTATCTACGAAAAGAACCATGGTTTATGGCACGAAACCCTCTGCAGATTGGAATCTTTCATAGAATACATCCTGGTAGAAATGACCCTTGATTTCCTTTAGTAACATGACGAAATAAACACGACCCTTTAGGACATACGGTAGGGGACGAAAAAAGTCCATGAAGAAAGAAAAGGTCACGCAGGAGAAGCTTTACCACGATAAAGGTTTCAATGTTTTGTATTATATGAAAAACTGTTTTCATGGAGATATGTATTAAAGGATAAATAATGGAAGATTTAGCAGATTTCGTGGGAGTAGATTCATTGATTTTGTAGGTTTATCGCTGATTTTATAATCTTTTTAATAGCAGATTAAGTTAATTTAATAGTTTCATTTTTATCGTGGAAAACTTCACTCTCTAAATTGTTCAGTAATGGAACGCGATGATAAAAGACGTTTTGCTCATTAAAATCGCTATGATTATCTTTGCTGATTGTAACAACAAGCACGTGTTACAATATTACGCATAGAATGTAACGCACTTAGCAATAAATTGGCAGCTCCTGACACTTCAGGTAAAAGCAATATTAGTTATTGTTAATTAAATACTATTGAGCAGTAAAGTGTGTCGGGCCTCGAGTTTAGTATGAGCAGTTATTACATTCCATAACTTCCTTCAACATTAAACTACAAACGTGCAAGTAGTCACACTCGAATCCGCCCTCCAATTATTTTCGCGTCGCACAATTCGAAATATATACAATCGCGAGAGTACAATTAGTGGAGACGTATTCCGCTACATACATGCGAATCGTGGATGTAGCATTTGTTCCGTCAAGGGCTTTCGTTTGCTGGATTTTGAATCGTTATTTTAGCACTTCTCTTTATCATTTTGTGTAATAAATATCGTTTATAGATTTTTTAAATTATTTTCTTTTGATTAAATATATTTACTCAATTAATAAATAATTAAATGTTTTTAATTATTCCATTGCCAAATATCTCGTTTGTTCGAAAACGATGATTCAAATTAGAATCGCAACTGATTTCCAACCTGAGAGTCCTTGAAATAAGTTGTTATTGTTATTAATTTTATATAATTCTCAGATAAACATTACTTTTCTTCCAATTTAACATTGTATATACATACAAATGATCTTTTTAGAAAATTAAAAAATCGAATATGTATTGACATTCCTAAAATAGAATATATATTGACATCCTATACTAATGGTTGAAGTGGATAATAAACCAAGTTTTCTTTGAACTATCTACCATTGGAATTTTGTGAATTTTTGGATATGGACTAAATAAATCTATACTTTTAGCCAGGACGATATATCTCCATCTTTTGTAAAATCAAAATTTCTTGACCGATTATAATAATAAATTTCAAAAATAAGTAAAAACGGTCACTGTACATCAAACAGGTTCAAAGAACCATAAAA